>VYZS01025786.1:83283-114901 GCA_013400695.1 Neodrepanis coruscans
ACATTTTACCTATTAATGTTGACCTTTGTTTTGTTTTAATCTTAGATCAAATGAAGACCTCTGAAAAAATAAAAAAGGAAAAAATGGGTGTCTTCAAAGTCCTAGAAGGGTCATCAGAGTCCAACGCAGAATGTGTGTTTTAATGTGCAAATGTGTCCTCTGTGTAGTCTTACAGATCTTCCACAAGTGTCACTCATTGATCCTTGATGCTGACTTTCTTTGAGGCCTCGTTCAAGTCCCTTGTGTTCTTCCAGTGAATTTTAAGATGTTCTAGAGTATAGTGCAGGTGATAGTTTGTTGTAGCTTTAGCAGGTTCTCAAAAAGAACAAAGAAAATGAGCATATTTCATATTTGCAGCTTGTTTTTATGCTCAGTGATAAAGACTGACAAATCTGTGTAAAAAAGATCTTCCTGTGGAAGTCCTAAATCACAGTTTGCTTTAAATATGGTGTTAATTATAGTTTTATTTTGAAGGGAGAGAACTTGCACCTTTGTTAAAGCCATTTCTGTAGCTTCTGTTTTTAACTTCTGCAAATTATTTTGGTTAAATAAATATCTGTTTTGTTCTAAAGGTCTAGAGATTTTGGCTTCTTAAATCAGCAATGCTTATCTTAATAATTCACTCTCCACTAATTCACACTCTCCTACTCATTTAGCACATTAGCCAATCTCACATATTTAATAAAACTTGAACCAAGCCCCCGGAAAACAACAGGAAAAACTATACACACCAAGCAAAGACACACAAAACAAAAAGGAGAGAACCTGAATGACCCTAGAGTAGCCTAAATTTTTCTGGTGCAGACACTGCTTCTGTATTGATTGCTTGTCAACCTGTGCATCTACATTGCCCATTTGAAGCATGTGGAGGGTCCTAAGGGTACTGGAAGACGGAAGTGCAGAATATCTCTTAGGGGTGTGTGAATGCCAAGGAGTACTTTCTGGGAAGGGAGGATTGGGGCCTCTCGTGGGACAGAAGAGAGGTAACAGATATTATAGCCTCTGTTTATATGGCCTCTTAAAAGCTAGCTGTAAGTAATGGTTTTCAACTTAAAATCATTTAGGATGAGAAAGACCTTTAAGACCAAGGAGTCCAGGCATTAGCATGACACTGCTGGATCCACCACTAAGCCATGTCCCTAAGTGTCACATCCACACATCTTTAAAATGCCTCCAGGGATGGTGACTCACTTCCCTGGGTAGCCTGTTCCAATGCTTTGGCAACCTTTTTGATGAAGACATTTTTCCTAATATGCAACCTTAACCTTTCCTGGTGCAACTTGGGATGTTTCCTCTTGTCCTACCACTTGTTACTTGGGAGAACAGACTAACACCCAACCTTGCTACAACCTCCTTTCATGTTGTTGTAGAGAGTGATAAGGTCTCTCTTCTACAGGCTAAACACCCCCAGCTGCGCTCCCTCAGCCACTCCTTGTAAGATTTGTGCACCAAACTCTTCCTCGGTTTTGTTGCTCTTCCCTGGACCTACTCCAGCACCTCAGTGTCATTCTAGTGAGGGGTCCAGAATTGCACAAAGTACTGGAGGAATCGGGCAGCTTGTAAGTTCTCACCTCTGGCTTGTGAAAACGGCATCTAAGTGTCATTAGAAGCTGCAGTCATGGAACTGCAGGTGGAGCTGTCGCAGTTGCAGTTGTGCTAGTTATGCCAAGGTACAGATACCATGGAAAAAACTACCTAATCAGACTTCAGAAAATAGTTTTCACTACCTTGCAATCATTTTTACTCTCCATAGAGAGTAATCTATTAGCCTGATTTATTTTATAGTAGCAAGAGATATTTATCAGGGAACAGATAAATCTGTTAAGTGAGTAGGCTGGCTTTCACCTTTACCTGTTCAAAGCTCTGTTTTGTTGCTAATTGCAGACAAAAGTTTCTAGATTTTCTGCTCAGTTACTTATTAACTTGAACAATACAAAGTCCAACGTGTGCTGTCTCCACGTGTTACTTGTATTTACTATGCTAGTCTTCCTGCATCCTTTAATTCTACTGAGGGCCCACTACAAGATTTAAGAATAAGTGATTGTCGGTTTTGGCTGGGATAGAAATAGTTTTCTACACAGGGGCTGGTATGGGGCTGTGTTTTGGATTTGTGATGAACACAGGGTTGATAATACAGAGATTTTTTTTGTTTGTTTACACAGAGCCAAGACCTTTTCTGATTTTTGTACTGCCATGCTGGTGAGGAGGCTGGGAGTGCGTGGGAGGTTGGGAGGAGACACAGCCAGGACAGGTGACCCAAATTGACCAAAGGGATATTCCATACCATATGGCATCATGAGATGGGGGACACCTGCCTGCCCATAGGAAGCAGTGAATTAATCCCTTGTCTTGCTTTGCTTGTGTGCACAACTTTTGATTTTCCTATTAAACTGTCTCGATCTCAGCCCAGGAATTTTCCCCCGTCCCGCTGGAGGGGGAGTGAGCAAGTGGCTGTGTGGTGCTTGGTGCTGGTTGGGGTTAAACCGTGGCAGTGATGTATCAACAATAGTAGCTAAGTGGAATAATTGTTAAAGATTTAATAATATGTGACAACTACTTTCACACAGGCTACATAACTTCTGAAGACTGATCTACTCTGCTTAGCCTGCCTAACCTTACCCAGGGCAATATGGTGCAAAATAAAAGAAGTTTCTGCCTCAGAGCCAGCAAAACTAGAATTTAATAATAATTTCTGCCTTCCTAAAAATGCATAAACTAGCATTAATGCTGATGGTAGCACTAGTAAAATGCAGTGTTTATCACTGTTTTCAAGTGTGTGGAGCTTGATGGTATTTAGAGAGACCTGGCAGAACTGCAGCTGCTTTTCTAGCCCACCTTCAAAAAATTAAAGCTACATCTATTTTTTCTTGCTGCCATGGTGGAGTCCCATTTCTTCATCCCCCTTTTTTTTTTTTGCTCCAAAAGTACTAAAAATGCCATTGATTACAGCAAGCATGGTACTTTCTTAGCAGGATCTTGCATTTCCTGTTCCTGCAGTCGAGTAATGACTTCACTGGCTTTACACCTGAGCTGTGAAGTGGCAGTCCAGCATTTGTACACTGAATGCCCACAGGCAAAGTTGGGCATGATCCAAAGTGTGCTGATGTCTCAAAAAGCAGCCTTTCTTCCTACAAATGGGTGGTGGGGGAGATCACAAGGAAGTGCAGTAATGACAATGTGAGGATGCTTGGGATGGGAGATGACTGGTGCTAGCAGTTTTAAGTTGTTCTACCTGAAATAGTGTCCCTTTGATTGTCCATTAGAGAGAGAAAATTTTTCAATTGATACAAGACAAATTCTTGAAGCATAGATTTATCCTGGTGACTTGCGAGCAGTGCTCCTGTCCCCTTCTGCACCCAGATACATCCAGCTCTTCTTGTACTGGGGGAGTTTGTGGATGTTGGAGTGCTAAGATCAAATGTCTGGACAGAAACACAGGGTCTTGCCTTGCTACTATGTGTCTATTTGCAGGTTTTCTTTTTCCCCAAGTTATTCCAGAGGATGACAGGAAAATGTGTGGTAAAGTTTTCTCATAGTAGAATATATTTAATGGCATTTCACCAGCACTCAAATGCATTCTGTACATGCCATCATCCAGGTATTCATACTTACTTGCCTTAGTAACAATATTTGAACTGCCAAGCCCCTACCTTGACAACAATGTGAGCCATGAAACTTAAATGCATGAGCTGGAGCAACTGGCCATGCTGCTCAGTGCTGTTTTGGTGGGGTGAGGGTGGTGGTGATGGTGTGGGCTGTGAGGAAGGGACAATGAGCAAAAGGTCAGCCTTGATGACAGTGTTGGGTTTTTTAACCCTTTTCTGTCAGTTTTATCTTCTGGGACCAGCTCTGTCAAGGCACTGCCACCATCAGGATCTTTTTAACTGTGTAAAGAGTTTTAAAAATAGTGATTCCTGTTCATTTCAGAAGAGAGATTTGGTACTGTCCCACATAACCCCTCTTCTCCAGCTTGCCATGGCCTGCAGCTCCTGCTATGGCTGTGCCGTATGGAGGGGACTTCCTCAAGCCATTAGGGAGCAGCAGGGCACAAACCTCTACTGCACAAGCAGAAAGGGGAGATGTGGCAGTGGCAGGGAGGGACTGCAAACAGAAACCTAAGTAATCAGTGTTAAAAATGGCAGATTGTGCTTTGTGCTGTGCTGCCCACCTTCATGAGACAGTCCTTCTGGCAGGATGCTCACTTATAAACTGCCCAACATGCTTCACATAGGAACCTTTTATGTATTTCCTACATTACTGTTAAACTCTGGAGCAGGTGGCTCAGTGTGGTTGCAAGGCATGAGTGACCCCATTTAACCTGTTTTGTTATTGTTGATAGACAGCAGCTGCCAACTGTTAAAACTCCGGAGGAATTTGGAAAGTCGGACTACAGTGAACAGTGCAGTTGTAAAATATTTTGTCCTGCATCATAAAAAATACATTCCTTTTTTTCAGCCAGCTACAGCAGAGTGATCACAGTCCTCCCCAAGTAATGAATGTGAATTGCCTCAGCTAACCCATTCCTACAGTAATAAATTCTATCAACACTGGTATCCACATTAGAAACCTACACTTCCAGAACTATCCCACAAATCTTTTGTAGTTCCCGACTCCCATGTCAAGCCCCACACAATCAGTGTTTTCCCAGAAGCACTGCCAGCCCACACTGCAGGAGCTTGGAGAGGCAATAAGACACGTGGCCATGGACAAAGCAGGGCTTGTCGCCTGTTTGCAGAGCGGTGCTGGGTTGGGGAGGGCAGGGAAATGCCAGGAACTGTTCAGGCTCTTTCATCCTCAATCCCAATGCAAGAGCCAGCTCATGACATTATCTGGAATGGGCCTGATTTTGCTGGCAGACATTTGTACAGTATGAAAAAATGTGACTTTGCAGGCGCCGTAGGGCCGGGACATATCGCACCAGAAAGCCTCAGCAGCCGACATTTTCCTGGGGGCAGCCCTGTTCCCCCAGCCTGCTGAGAAAGTGGGCAACATGGAATGTGCAGGGCTGGGAACAGCCACGGTCCCATAGTGGAGCCTGAGACGGGTCTGCAATAGAGCCAAAGCAATCTGTGCCTAGAGGGTTATTCCTTCACATCTATAGGTCTGTGCTTTCCACCACTGCACTAGCTTATTGTCCAATCTGGCCTGCCAGCAGTGCAGCACGGAGAGCCTTTTTCTGGGAAAGTGTGCTGCGGAGGGGAGGGAATTAACCCCCATTAGCAGCAGTGAGGGGAGATGTCATCCCAGAAGGCAAAAAACCCTCCTCTCTTCACCTGGAAAAACAAAGCTGCTTGTGTTGCTATCTGGATTTTGTGTAGGTGTGTGTGCACACATGTGCCAGCAGCACAGAGAAGCCAGGATTTTCCCAGAGATGAGCCTGACAAGGAGCTTGCTGATTAAACCATAGCATCCTTGCTTGCTTGCCACTGACCATAGAAGGAGTCTGAGGGGGTGAACTAAATTTAGCTGGGTTGGTGAAGTAGTCCCCTCCCCAACCTGGCCAAAAACTGCAGTTGAACAGCAGCAGGTTTATAGCCTTGGTGAGAGGTCAGCTTTACCTCGGATGAGGATTGGGTTTTTAGGGTTGTGGTTTAAGTTTGGGTTTTTTGTTTTCATTTGGCTTGGGTTTTTTTGAAAGGCAGCTGTGCTGTGGTGTGATTCATTGTGAAAAAGAGAGAACAGAGGGTGCACCAGTACAGCATTGCTGAAGACAGCCAAGACTTTCCCAAACAGGGAACCCCGTCTGTAGCTGTTGTAGATGCACCCACTAACCCTGTGTCTGCCAGGGTACCTGTGTGTGGTTATATACCCTTCTGTTTACAACTGCTGGCAACCCATTTTAAAGGAAAGATGACACTACATCTTAGAAACCATTTATTTTTACACCATTAGGAATAGCATCTCATTTAGAGCTGTAAGCAGAGAAATAACCACTGCAGACCACCTCTGTGCTATATGCTAGTGGAGGTTCTGCTGCTCAGGCACTATCAGCCCTCTGTTCAGTGCATAAGGGGCACATGCTTCCCCTCCCCACATCAACTCCAATGGCACACTCCAGCAATTTTTCACAGCAGCAGCGCAGGTGATGCCTTGGAGAGCCACAGCACAGAACACTGTCCCAAATGTCTGCAGACATGAACAACTATGGTCATGGTGTTTGCTCTGAATTGATTGAGGGATGTGCAGTGGCAAGACCCGCCCTCTCCACCCTGCACCCAGCCCCGAGGGGGAGCCAGAACAGGGACTACAGCCCCTCAAACTTTCCCCTCCAGGATTCCCTGATTTCCAGTGAGCATCAAGTGGACATTTTTTCATAGAGTACAGTTTGTGACTGTGGGGGAAAAAAGGGCACCTGGGTGATACAATAACAGGAAACATTGATGTGCCTGTCCCCTCATCAAGAAGCAGTGCTGGACACAGAGCAGGCAGCTTTTGACTGCCTTCCTCTGGGGACAGGTCACCAGTGCCACCATGGTCTGAGGCCAAGCTGTGCCCACCCACCTGGTTCTTGCTGGGTGCCACAGCAAGAGCAGTCTGAATCAACTTTGTAAATCCCTCCCACTATTCTTCTGGATGCACTGGGCATCTCTTCTGCTGCCCAGGGAACCCCAATATAGTACATAAGGAAAACAGTAGAAAGAAGACACTTCTGCTTTATGGATTCACCCCGTTTATTGAAGGCAAACAGAAGGTAAGTAATGGGAACACAGAAGAGTTGTAATCTGACTTTGGCCTCTGATTTTCCTGTGTGATTGACAGCAGAAAGGAGGGAAAAAAAATTCTGTCTATGGAAAAACACCCAAAACAGTGAAAGAGGGGATGAAAATAATGTTGGACCATTAGTGACATCTCATGTGAACAGATGGAGGATTAATAATGACAAGAAAATTCAAAGCCATGCCTAGCATTCCTTATTGCAAACACAAACAAGTATTCTGCAGGGGGCAGGGATAATGCTTTCCACGGAAAAGCAGCAGAGGATAAACCATTCACACTGGCTTTCTGAGCAGCATGGTTTACTTTGGGAAGACAGTGACCACCTCATAGCCCTCAGGGGGGATCATCCGCTCCCGAGCGTGCTTTTCACAGTAGATTTGGTCTTCCACAAAGAAGTGTCCTTTCTGCTTGAGATTGGTGCCACAGTCGCTGCACACGTAGCACTCAGGGTGACGTTGCTTGTCCCGGATCTTCACAAACATCCCTCTGGGGAAGGAACCAGCACATCTCAGTGCCAGGTGTCCACCACCATCTCCCTCCTTCCCAGCCACCTCCCATCCAGCCCACACCTACACCAGCCCTGAAGGTGAACAATTTTCTCCCTCTCCTGAGAAGTCAAAGTATAGGCTCTACCTTTGGTCAGGCAGATGTTAACAGCACTTTTAGAAGCCCAACATGTGCTGGCATGGCAGCCCTCCTCTAGCAAGTGTTTCCCAGCATTGTCCTGCTTAAGTTGCACAAGGACAGACCTGTCACCTGTGGTGACAAGAATTACTGTGATGGCATCTGATGGCTGGAAACAGCCCAGAAATAATTGCTTGCCAGCGGCTGAGGGGGATGAAGGCTGCTTGGCCAACCACTGCCTTTTTGCTAGTGACTTACACACCAGGTACGTGTGGGAGAAGCACAGAGACCATATCTGGGTTCTGATCTTGGACACTGTTGCTCAGGTGCTACAGTGCACGGATCCAGACAAATGTGGGCCAGCTCTTACTGGAAAACTTCACAGCTTAACCTAGCAGATGATGATGAAAACTACATAGGGACTTGTTAACTACCACCAGCCACAACACAACAATTTTCCAGTATTGTTTTGTTCCAGCAGCCAGCTATATTTTCCATAATTCATTAGTTTTGAGTGCTATTCATAGTCTTGTGCTTTCTCTCCAGACCTACCCAGATGGTAAAATAATTACAAGGTTTTTCTCTGATTCATATTTTACAGGGTATAGATTGTCTCTATAATGACTCTGCTGATTTAGGTGCTCCAGGCATGGCAGGACCAGGCAGAGTAGTGGGTCTCAGCAACAATCTGATGGCTTGTGGTGGGCAGCATCAGAGAAATTGGAATTCTTCCACGACAATGCAGATGGGCTACCAGTACTTGACTGTTGTAGTTAACTGTTAAGGGGGTTGCAAGGAAGAATTCCTGGTTGAAAAACTGAACAACACTGATATTGATCTGTAGATGGAAACCCAACTCCTGCCTCACTAACAGGCAAAGTCAGTGTTGTTAAAGCTGGTGAGAATAAACATGCCTTGAGCTGGCTCCTGGATGCATTGATGTGGGTAAGTGAAGTGACTTATGTGCAGCACCTCATCCCCTGATACAGACGTGATGCTCAGCCTGCAACCCCAGGGACAGGCTTACTTACACAATACCAGTTCCACACTTCTCACACATGGGCAGCTTCTGGGCATTCCCAATTGATGAGGCCACCTTTGTGGTGGGGGCTTTGACGCTCCTAAATCCAGACGGTTTGGTAGGGTCTCCTGGGGGAGAAAGGAGAGTGCTTCAGAGCATGTGAGGTATGTGTGGCTCAAGGTTATTCCTCCCAAGCAGATGCTCTGCTGGGGGGATGACGTTCTTTAACCCCCAGCTCTGAGGCAGGGATTCATGCATGGAAAGCAGGCAGGGATTTAGGGATGTGGAGGGGGAGGAAGGAGAGAAGGGATACAGCTGAACGTGGCCCTGGAAATTCAAGGGCCTGAGATTGCAGGCAGTCAGATGACTCCTCATGTTGAAGTCCATCAGACTTCAGCTGATGTGTCTCACATGCACAGATGCATCAAGCAAAGCAAAGCCTCAGCCCCAGTCCCAGCCTTGGCAGCACTGAAGTCTGCCTGCTGTGTCCTCATCACGCACTCAGAGTTAAACTGATTTCCAGACTTGGGCTGTCCTGGTAGGCTAGGGATAACTGTCAAAGTCCTTTTCCAGTCACTATCTGCTATACAGTGGAGCTGGCTGCCCCCAGGACTCCTGCAAGATTTGGTTAACATATTCCTTGTTCCTGTAGAGCCCTGGGACATTGTGGATAACCTTGCATGCCTCTGCTGCTGTGTAACATGCTTCAGGTGTCTCCCTAGTGCAACTTCTCTGAGGCAGGGCTGTCCTGCAGGGCCTCCAAAGGAAACATGTGCTGACCTGGATGCCTAAAACTGCAGTGGATCCCAGATGAGGGATATGAGGCAAGCCTTTAAATCTGCAGGGATAAAAGGAGCCTCTTATAAAATCACACCAAGAACAGGACTAATCTGATCTATATGGCTTTTGTAAGGGGTTCTACACAAGAGGAGAGTTGCTGAGACTTCCATGATACTTCACTAGAAACACCTCAGAATATGAGGGACTTTTCTGACTAATGTCAAACCAAGAGCACATTTACAATGGGCATTCCTGGTGCAAGGGGCAGAAAACTCCTCCAAAGGTATGTCCTGGTGACCAGCAAGGTCAGGGACAATCACAGCCCAGGGCAGTGTCACTGATAGAAGAGCTGAAGGAGAAAGGCAGGAACTGCCTACCACACCTCCCTGTCACCACTTTTCTCCCATGGGGCAGGTGATCCTACACTGGTTTGTCCTTGGGGCAGCCTTCAGCTCAGAAGTTTGTACCTGCCTCCATGAAGAAATGGTGGTCTAGAGGTGCAAGTTCCTTAAACCTCCAAGCACAGCAGGAAGCAACTGGGCTCCAACAGTTGCTGCAAGTGACCCTTACAGGGAAAGACACAGCAGCAAACACACATTTTTAATTTGGTATCACCTCTGCTCCTTCTGCCTCAACCAGCACTGTGTTCCTATCAGCAACATTGACACCATGATTTTAAATCTCTCTAAAAGAATCAGCTTAATCAAATACCCATAAGAAACATGACATGTTTCACCCTGTGAAACACTCTCCACTTATGGAGTACAGGATCAGGTCTAAACAAAACAGCTGTGGTGCTTCCAAACACCAGTGCCCACACAGCTCCTGTGTCTGGGGAGATCTGGTGTAAGTCGGTGCAGCCGACAGAGTCAGTGATGCCCCAGGGGATTGTCCCAGCTGCAGCAATGGCTCACAGCTGCTGTTCAGAAGCCATTGCCTGGAGACAGGCTGGGAGCAGCCATCTGATGTGCCATTTATCGCAGGGACATGGTCTGACTCAGCAGCAGTGTGTTGGAGCCTGGCTGAGCACAGCAGGCTGAGGCACTGTCTCCTTGGGGACAGACATTCCTTTGGGGCTTCGTAACCTCCCATCCCAGCTCCGCAAGGGTGATTATCAGCTCACAATGGAGTAATGCCAAAGCCTATCCTGGCCTGTGATCGGGCAGGCAAACCTTGTGCCAGAGAATCCCAATAATGCTGCAAATCTTCAAAGAAAGATAAAACAGAGAGGCTTTTGCTTCTTATCTTCTTCAGCACTACTAAGCACAGAGGAGGACTTCAGCTTCATGAGAAGTCCCGGCTACTCCAGTCCCTTCCAGGCAGGAGCTGAACCCTGAGGGCAAGCTGCAAACACTCAGTATTTAAAAGATGCTTTCAGGTAGGTATTTTAACAGCCTACTAAAGACTCCAAGATTCTGGCTTCTTTCTTCCTCTTGTTTATTTCCTTCATTTTGCTGTTTCCTCACAGATCCCTCAGACCCTACTATCATTTGGCTGTGATCTATTTATCTTTGTGGCAAATATCTCAGCACCAGGCTTTTGTTGGATTAAATTGAATGTACCACTGCCAAGCTAATAATGCAGTCCCGACTGGCCCAAGGAAAAAAAATGTCATTCTTAGAATTCTTTTCCCATTCATTTGTTTATTTTATTTTACTTAAGGGGAGAAGAGAATATGATTTGGCCCCCAACTAAGTTAATTGGCTTTTTTTATCTTAAACTCTATAGCCCTGAACTGCACAAGCCCAGATGTCAGATCAAGAATGCCAATCAGAGCGAATTTTTAAAGGTTAAAGGTATTAACTGCTTATTGTAACCCAGCTTCCATATTTTTACAGCCAGCTGCAAAAGTGCATCCTTTTTCTTGTGCAGGGGTATGGAGTTCAGAGGCATTAGGACTCTGTGAAGAGGACTATCTTTTGGTATCATCCAAAGTATTGAATCTAAGATGGTCTTTAACCAATATTATCTTAAAGGCAGCAAAACTTTAGAAAGTATAGAAGAGTTTTTGCAACTTTTAAAATTCCTTCTTGATAAGTAAATGTTGCAGGGGTTTATTTTTTGAGCACCCACTTAATGACTAAGCAGTGGTAAGTGGGCCCACAAACACTGAAACTAATTAGTGAGAGAACATTAAGGAGCCAAATTAGTGACATGGTTTGTAGATTTTTGTAGAAACCACCTACACATGCTACATTGAACAACCAATAGCTAAGAAAGGAAAATACAGTCTTAAACATTACTCTTGAATACTGTACACAGCCCAAGGACTGGGAGAAGGGAAGAGCACACTCAGATCAGGTAAGCAGTAAGCACTCACCCTTCTCTTCAGACTCCAAGATCTCTTGCAGCACAAGGAATGAAGCAGACTGTCTGGGTGGCTCATTTGACTCTTGATTCTCCTGAAGCATCTTGTAAACCTCAGATTCTTTGTCTATGGCACTGCTCGCTGGGGGCTGATTATGCTGATCTAAACTGAAGAAGAAATAGAGAATACTACTGTTAAACTGATGAAAACTAAGCCAATCCCTCTAGCAAAGTTTTCACAATGCATCATATGACTGAAGAATGAATATGCAAAACAAATGCCCAACAGGAAGCCATAAATACAGAGGTGCTGGATGTGCTCACACAAGTCAAGCTGCAGCCCAGGTGGATCACACTGGGCTGCCTGTGCACACTACTGTCAACAGGTTCTTGCTGATTGCCCCCGGCCAGTCTCCAAGTGTTTTCCCTGCTTTGCAATTATTATATACTCAAAAACTAAAACTTTCTGTCAAGGAGATCACTGCTCTGTTAATAGAAAATAAAGAACTCATGTGCTGAAATGGGAATCCCACATGGTAGCTGTGCTATCCATGCATGTTCTTTGCATGCATAAACTCACTTACACCACTGTGAATCTCAAACTAAGTTTATTCGATTAAAAAGAAACCTTTGCAACTACCGTATGAAATTGTTCTAAATGCCACCTTCACAAAATAACAGCTGTAGGATCTAACTAGAAGATTCTCTGATTAGCAACAACTTATTTTTTCAAGTGAGCATTATTATTTCCATTTTATAGATTGAGGCTCTGAGCCACAGCCCATTTACAGAACTTAACTAAGGTTAATGAGCAGGTCAAGGGCAGATGAGATTTCTGCCTAAGGCTAAGCCCTCCTTTCAGCTGCCCCTGAGGTGCTGCTGTCGCACCTTATCAAGCCTAGAGCTTGAGGTGTTTCAGGGGCAGCTTTTTACAGTTGGGCATGGCAGAGAAGGCAACCACTGTGCCACCGGAATGGTCTTCAGAGAAAAAACAAAGATGCTGGAGGCAGTACCTAGGATGTTCTCCATATCCAATATGATAAACTACAGGCTTCAACTGCAGGAGGATATTTAGCACTATCCCTTGGTAAAAGTCTTCCAACAGACAGACACTGAAATATCAGAGGAGATTGCAGTTGACAGGTGACCAACCTCCATACTAAAGGATTTAAAAACTCTCTGGACAAGTATCCACTGGGAATTATTTAAATCAATGGTTTAAATTGCAAAATGCTGAGCTAGGGGATGGACTAAAGGACAGAGGAAGTTCCTGCCTGTCTTGTGTTCTGTAGCTGCAGTAAAATATATACAATAAAATGGGATATCTGAAAAGTCTCCTCTGATGGCTCAGTTCTATAATGCAGTCTTAGAAACATAAATGCCCTATTCAGTTTCACCATTTTTTCACTCTGTGATTGCCTGAAAAGTTCATAAATAACATGAAGTTCTGAACAAATTGCAAAGGCAAATCTTTTTCTTGAGGAGGCATACTTTCCATGCCAATGTGCAATTGAGTCATCTGGGAGTTACTCTACATAATAAACTCTTCAAGCATCAGAAGTAAAATCATCACGTGTTATAAAATGCTATTTCCATGAAAAGAATTTCATAATATGTTTCCATCTTTAGTAATTTTCAGTGGAGCAGGAAGCACATCAGACATGCAAGCAGCTGAACCTTTGAAGCCTGAATCTCAGTTACTGAAGCCTCTCACCCAAAATAAAATAATGATGTGCCTTGCATTAGATAGAAAATGTCCCATGCTCCACATTAAATTAATTCATCTTATATAAACTCCTTTACTCCCACCACTCTATCCATAATGTATCCAGGAAAACATTACACAAGAAGCTTTCATTGTCGTTTGCATACTAAGTATGTTTCAATAACATGCATCCAAAAAGCAAAGACTAAATCATCCTAAAGAGCACTAGAGTCAAACAAAGCCATCACATTTCAACCATGCATTGTGGTAGTGCAAAACATACAGATCAGCTTTCCCCGATATACACCCTATACATACGCTAGCATATACAAGACTTCAAAAACGCTATAAAACCCCACAAATTCTAGAATTTTTATCAGCAGAGTGAAATACCTTCAACTGTCAGGGCAGAAGGCTATGCTGCTTAAAGGAAAAAAACATCACCAAAAAGGACATGTATCTTTTGAAAAAGCAAGGCCACAGATATGGAAATTGTACCTGCAAGATAATGAGTCTCCCTGTGCCAGCTGATTTATGGCACCTCCTGTTACACAGGGGCTTTATCGGCAGCAATCACCAGCAGCTGGTGTCCTTTTCCTTGTACCCTGATGCAGAAACTTTATAGGGGACAACTCCAATCTTTACTGGGTTTCAGACTCACACAACCAGCATCTCATTGCTGCTACCACGGGCAACTTGAAATGCTGACTGACTAATAACTTGAAATGCTGACTAATACTGGATCACTGGGCCTTGAATATTGGCAAGAAGACAGTAGAAAAACCATAGAGACAACAGCCTTGCACAGCATCTTCGGAAAAGCATGGCTTATTTTTTACTAATGATATTTTACTATTTTATGCCACCATGTTTTGCAAAGTTTCCAAGGATCTCAAAGCCAGGCTACAGGAAGGTCCAGTGCCCAGAGCATTCACTTTTGGAATTACACAATTGCTGATGTCTGGAGCTCTTTTATGAGCATTATCATCTGTCTGGGCCAGTGCAGCCAGCCAGCAGTGTGACTAGAAGCCAAAGCAGTGACTTACAGCAAGTAACTGCACTGAGTAACAAGGCAGGAGTATATACTCAGCCTCCCATTATCTCTTAGCTGCTGGCATGTGGCAAGGCTTGGCTGTGTGGGTCCACAGGTGAGGACACCAGTTTTTCTGCTTTGAACTACACAGTGGTCAGCTCAGAAGGAGACTGAGCAGCTGAGAAGCCATGAGGTCTGGCTGTGTCCTTTTGTTCTGTCCCATGGAGGCCATAGGGTTGAGCACCCCCTGGACCATATGTCACACAGCTGCAAGCTGCTTGACCACATAGCAAAGTAACTCTGCTGAAGGTTCACAATTCAGCCTTGACTGGAGCTCCCCTGTGAAATGGCTAAACATGTTTTCTGCTTCACCTGTCTCAATACTGAAGATATGCTCTAAAACCCCCTAAGCTGTCACTAAGAGGCAAAAGGCCAGAGAGTTCCCAATTTCCACAAAGCAAACACCAAACAGCCCCCAGGCCTTGTAATGCTGAGGCTCCATGCAGGTCCTGTAAACCTCAGAGCATGTTGAGCATTCCCTGCTCCTACGGGCAGAGAGGTTGCCTGTGCTGCAGCAACCTCTGCAGACAAGCAGGAAGGGGTGGGAACACAGACTGGGACCTCCACGTGCCCAGTGCTGGCCAGGCTGCTCAACTCATGAGTGTTATCAGCCAAAGATGGAGACCATGGGTGCCTGCTTCAGCCTGAAATGAAACATGCCTAGCACACACCCATGGTCAGTGAAACAAAAGAACAAATACATGTGGCAGTACCTGCCAGTCACAAAAAACAACAGTCATTTCAAGTGCAGAAAAAACACCAGCTTTCAGGACAAAGCATTCTCCTACCCTCAGCAAACCCATCTGCTGCTGGTGGCTCCTCCAAGAAACCCACCAGCCTCTGTTAGGCCCTGTTGTGTGGGTGTGCAGGGGGCAATGGACACACTGACAGGCTAAAGCCATGTTTTGGTGTTTCCTGCAGTGTTGGGCACAGACACAACACAAAGAAAGCTCCTGTGAAGAGTCATGCACTAATGTCAGAAGGGTGAAATGTAAACGCTGTTTTCTTTTGACTAGCCAATGCCATGAGCCAGGGATGGAGACAGGGATAGGAGACTCGTGGACACCGAAATGCAGTTGAGATGTGCTGAGCTGGCTGCAGATGCTGTGGGCAGGTTACCTCGGGAAATCAGGGCTAACAGAAGAGATCTGCCCCTGCAGGGTGTCCATGTTGTTGTTCTGTGAATAAGAGCTGCAGGGGAGAATTGAACTGCACATTCAGCACTTTGAGTCCCAGCACCTCCACTTCCACAGGGCTGTTGGGGCAGACCTGGGCCGTTGTGCTTCAGCTGCTCAGGCCCCACTCGGACCTGGCTGGGGATGGAGGAGGTGCTGTGCCTCCACTGCGGCGACTCGGAGTTCTGCGCCTGCAGAGGGTTATAGACAGAGGCGACCAGAGCCTGCATCACACCCACTGGTGAGGGACGGCTACAGGCAGTGTGAGTTGTGTTTGTTTGGGGGGTTCATTTGGGGAATTGAGGGAAAAATGCAGAGAAGGAAGAAAGGAAAGAAAAAAGAGATTAATGAAGGACAAAACCAAATACTCCAAGCCATCAAGCAGCTGCAGAACACTGTCTGAAGGACACACCATTGAATACATATCTTTACATTAAAGGCTTCTGCCTAATGTTATGGCTCTGGTCTTGCACTCCTAGTGTGTCCACACTGAAACCAAAATATAGGCACTCTACTGATGAGCAAATGCAGGGGTTGTAAAAGCAATGAAGATGTGGCAGCAGAGTTTCACTATGCACTGGCTCCCTGAGCACACACTCATGGTCTTATTGTCCAGGAAAGGAATGACACCTTCACTTGCTACTCTTCCCAAAGCTAGCCTGGGCATCCTACTGAGGAACAATCTCACCTCCCATCACAAAACAGATGTTAGCAGCAGGACTTCTCCCTTCCCACCTGCTTTGTGACACCAAATCCAGTGATGTTTGCTTTTTTTCTGTATGTACCACAGCCCTGCATTTACATTACACATCCTTTAAGGATGAAGCATGGACTGGGTCCCCAGTCATGTCACCACGTGCAGTGGGAAGATCAAGCTGCCAGAGGTTCAGATAGGCTGTGTGTCTGCAGGGTGCAGGATGGGGATACAGATAAATGCTAGGTAAACTCACAGCAAGGTCAGCCACGTAGCACATAACTCAGCAAAACAGATGGGCAGGAATTTAACAGCAGCTGGAAGGTTGTGTGAAGGGAGAACCAATCCTGTGCTTGTGCAGTGGGGAGACTACAGTGGGGTTTTAACGGCAGGCTGAGGTCCCTGGCTCTCACTGAAAACCAGCAGCAATTAATTTGCTTTTGATGACACTGTAAATGAAAGCATATTAGCATAAAAGGTTTCATCCACAGTTCCTTCAGCATTCCTTTGCAACTTGCTGTGTTTCATCAAGGAAAAGATGAAAGAAATGCCATATACTCCAACTTGCAGCAGGGCTAGCCATGGAGGCCAGTGAATCACAGCACTAGAAGGAACACACCTCTTTGCTGATCCCTGCAAAAAAGGGATCAGCCACAAGTTTCCAGGCAAATCTACCTTGCTGCTGAAGGGGATTCCAAACTAGACCAGAGGTGGTATTTCACTGCCAGATGGTCCATCAGGTTAATACAAAGTTGTATTTTTCTTGTCCCCTGCCTTTGCTCAGCCCCTGAATGAGGCTGCCAAGTCTACCAGAAGCAGATCAGGGACAATCTGTCACCTTGTCTGCCAGCTGGAGCACTGAAACTCTGCCTAGAAGGGACAATGCTGCAGACAGGGCTGCCAGTGTAAGGAGCTGGTTTCAGTCAGGGACAAGTTTTTGTGTTTGTGTTAAACCACAGTCTTTGTACCCTGCAAAAGCAGAGGCTGAAGTTACTTTTGTCTCCCCATTCACAAGTCAAAATTTAGTCTACTGTTACTGAAAGTATTGGTCTTGCAGCATTTATTGTAGAAGTGGCCAAAGTCTTCCAGGCAGTTTGATATTGCTCTGCAGACACTTAGGGCAGTTAAGCAACCTGACACAGCTGCAAAGATTTCAGACAGCTTCTGGTTGATTACCTCAATAGAAATTTTGAATTTCTAGGATAAAGTAATGTCTTTGGTGAGGCCCTTTGGTTGGACCCTTTCAAATCTCATACATAAAATTGCTCACACAGGTATGAATGTTTCAGACTTTTTAAAACTCCTGTGAAAAGCAGTTTGCTAATAAAACACAGAAATATCCAAATTGAGGCAGAGCCTGTCTGTGAATCCCAAGTCATCCAGGAACAGGGACGGGTGAGCTTCCTGGGTTAGCTAGTACCTTTCCTGCCCAGCATTGCAGCAAAGCTGGCACAAAATGCTAACTTTACGAAGTGCTCATAACAAGCTATCAGGCACCTGTTCAGACCAGCAGGCTGGTATGTCATGCTGAACGCACACGGAAACTGCATCGGTCTCTGCTAAACAAAGAAACATAACAGCATTAATTTCATTTCTGCATCTCATGAGATGTTCCCCAGTCCTCCAAGCCCTGCCCCTGAGAACAACACCCATGCTTGTGCCTCTGCTACTTCCTTTGTTCTGAAAGAGAGCTTCTCTGGGTTAACAAATTAATGCCCTCGCAGTGAACTTGCATCTCCTGGAGCCTTTCCCTGGAGGCTCAAGGAAGGAGGGGAGGTGAGGAAGGTACTTACGGCTTAGTAGGCTCCAGGGCCCCAGGTGATGTTTTTGACTCCATCGCGCTGTTGAAGGTCTGGATATTCTCTGAGGAGTAGAGGCCTGCTGGGCTGTTGTACTGAGCAGTGATCACTCTGGGGGCAGAAGCTGTGGCAGCAGTGAAGGGCACTGCGCTCCGATTGTGTGCACTTCCTATGTGCCTTATTTCCTGCATGCAAAGGAGCACAGGCAAAGATCAGAGGCATGCAGGTGGAAATGCCAGGGCTGCCTGGAGGAAGCAGTCACTGCACTGCTGGCCTTTGTGTGTGGTGTCAGCTGAGAAGCAGGAGATGACAACCACCAAAGCAGGTGAGCATCCTCCATGTGTCAGGAGGCCCCATCCCAGATAGCTTCAGGATGACCTTCAGAACATTTCAGAGTTGACATACTGGAACATAAGAGCTGAGAAACACTGCTAGAGCTACTAGCTCAAGATACCACACATCTAGGAACCCCAGCAAGCCCACAGTAAGCCATGGGACCTACCTTCTCATGCAAGACTACAGATTTTAAACATTCCTTGCAATTCCTCAGAGGAGGGATAATTTCTATGGAAAACCGAAGATGAGGGGTAGAAAGAAGAGAATTCCTCAATGACATCTGAAAATCTGGCTTCCCTTAGGGAAGGGCAACCCAAGAAGAAGGGATTTGCCATTACTACAAGTGCTCTGGAGCATCTCTGCTCCTTGAGCTAAGACTGTGGTTCACAGCTGTCCTTGATGAACAACTTTGGAATTTCTGGACAAGAAATTCCCACAATAAAGGTGGGAAGATGACCATTGTTAATACAAAAGACTGTCCACAGGCAGCAACAGCTAACTGTCAGCAACTTCTTTAGCATTAGAAGTATGAGGTATCACCCAGATGTTCTGGGTTTGCTACAAACTGGAGGCTTCCAGCAGTATTAGTGTACATTTAGAAACACAGACTTTAGTAAGAAACTTGTAAGAACTCTCATGAGAAAAAGGGCAAATCCAAGTTAAATGAGAGACAAAGTAAGACTCATCTTAATCTCAGGCAGAACTACCAAAAATGGGGATATTTCTAAACCCAAGTTCAGCAGGCTGGGAATTAGTAGACTTGGAGCAGAGATAACATCTAGGGGTAACTTTTCCCCAGAGAAGACGCTTGACCAAAGCAAGGATAAAGAACAACGGGGCCTCCCTAGAGCAGGCATAAAAAAGGACTAACAGTCACAGAGGTGGCTGAGATATAGGGGGCTAAAAGACACCACCAAAATATGCTTTTTGAAATGTTTCAGCCAGCTGTAATGATTGGGCATGGCTTCAATACAGGGCTAATGTCCAATGGCACAGGATGAAACAGGGCACGTCTTAGCATGCTGGTTCCCAGCAATAATTAACACAACCAGTTCCCACTCCCACTCTATACAGGCACTGACTTTTACAGCAATGATGTGAGCCTTCACTGCCCAATGAACATCTCATTCATTTGATAAAGTTACAGAATAAACACTCACTAGAAACAAGTATGACTAAATTCCCCTATAGATTTTTTTTTAAATCACTGTTATGCCCCCAGACTTCCTCAGGCAGCTGGCTAGCCTTCCCAGACTGACAGATGGGAATCATCTCACTTCATGGCATTCAAATGCTATTTAGGGCATCAAGAAGAGCATAGGATCCCTCAGAGAAGAGCAGTGTGGATCCAAACACTCATTAGTCATGAGTCATTTGAAATCAGTGGGATAGCTGAAGATGTTCAGGTGTGGGATGGCAGGGCTGCTCTCCCACAGCTTTCTGGCCAATGTGTATGGATGTTAGCCATGAAGTTTTCCCACACACCAAAGGAAAAAAAGACCCTGGAGTAATTAGCTAATCTCCCTTTGTTGCAATTTCATTCAAACCACATAATAGTACTAGCAAAAACAATCTTTTCCCATGGCAAAACTGTGGATTTTAGCAAAAAAAAATTACTTCAGCCTGTATATCATACCTTGGGGAAAAGTGATCTTATATCAGCTAGCCCACCATTCAGAGGCCACGAGTGGGAGAGGGTTACAGATGTGCGTAGAAATAGTCAGTTTAATGAAAGACTGAGGCAGCAGGTTTAGGCTAAGAGTGTTATACTCTTAGTTAAAATAGGCTTAAAGTTGAAATTGTCACAACATGTATTGCTGAAACATTTAAGTATTAACTAAGAATTAGAGAAAGGGAACTAATTTACAGTTGTTTTTTTTTAATTCTGATTTCCTAAGGAACTAAGGCATCTAAATTACATACCCCAAATGCATGTGGGCAAATTTCCAACCCCACCTTTGAATCTGTCAGCCAAACCTAAATCAGGCTGACAGTGATGGAGACCCCAAGGATCCTTAACCTTCTACAAGCTGAGAGAGTAAAGCAGCTAGCTAGAGAAAAGAGACTGATATCACATCAGAGCCTTGACTCCAAGTACTACAACATGCACTCAGGAGCTTTTGGCTGACTTCTGGCCACCGTGTAGGTTTTCTGATGGGTAATAACATCCAAGAGCATAAATGAAGCTTTCAAAAGTGTCAGGACATCTGTAGTAGCTCTCCGGTGGATAAAGATCACTAATCACAAGGGAGTTTATAATGATTAAATAGACAAGTTGGTGCAGAAGGTGGTGTCTGAAGATTAGAAGAATCCCATCTGGAGAACAGCACTGAAGGTGTATAACCCAAGAGTTTATAGACAAGTATTACAAAAGCAGTAACATTATAAAGGGCATTTGGATAACCCAAATTCTCCAGCACTTCCAGTCACACCATGTTGCTCTTTCTGCTTATGCTGTGGAAGGAATTTGCCAAGAACAAGTGCTTTCATGATCCCAAGATCAAAAGATAATGTGTTCTCATTGTCAAATCTATTTACCTAGGGATTTTACAGAACTGCCAATCCAGGCCCTGTGCTGTGCACCAGTTTTGATAAAGCCCCAGCTCCTGGAATCATGCATTTATGTGAGAGTCTCTGACTCAATACTGAAAAAAAAAGTCAGATATGTGACATTCCCAAAAACCTGTCCACCAGCAGGCAAACGAAAAATGTTAGTACAAAAATACTGCTATACTCTACATGTGAGGAGACCACCTGGCTTATGCAGTTGAGATGCTTAGGATTTGCAGCATCTCTAAGGCTGTGGCATTCTCAGGACCAACTCAAGGAAAGGTGAGCAAGCAGCACTAAACAGCATCCCTGGCAGGGGCAGAGACTGCAAGAGCAGTAAGCAAGTCTGTAAAGGAAGAACTGGCAGTCAGACAATGGGACACGGTGTTAGTCAGTCAGGACATGACCTGCTCTTTCTTTGACAGTAGTACAGAGGAATGTGACTAATAGTAGATCTCTCCAGAGATATCTTTAGTTGGCACCTGCAGGCAGATCTGGAATCATTTGCCTCACTCTCCCTGCCTCACTCTCCCTGGTCCTGCCTCAGCAGCAAGCAGGGATACTGACAGTGACTCTTTTGGTGTGAAGCTGGAGTATGGAAGCTCCCAAGCCTTTATGTAAGATATTCAAGAGCAATATTTTATTGATACTGTGCTAGTTAAATCACTTTGTCTGCAGAGACACCAGGCCCACTCCCCTCCTTCCTCTGCAGAAGTCTGTCTCCAGAGGGGCCAGCAGAGTGGCTAGATCAAGACAACTGCACAAATTTCTCTGCTAGCTGCTTCTGAACTCTCACTTCACTTTCAAAATTAAGCCATTTCTTCAATAGCCCCCTCCCTACCTGAAACTATCTCCCCTATAAGAACAAGCTCCAAATGGCTTTGGAGCACAACCTCATGTCGTCCCTGCACCAGTGCAAATCCTCCCATCCCACAGAGAAAGCTATTTCTCAATCCCAAGAACAAACAACATTTTTAGGACCCCAGCTTCAGGTAAAATAAACGTATCTTTTGCCAGATGAGTTTTCTGGGTGCCTGCTGTCAGTGGCAGTAGTTCTCCCCAGGGGCAGATGGAGACACTGCCTTGTGCTGCAGGTGCTGCACAGTGGCCATTCCAGTTGAGTGCTAAGGGGCTTCACTGCTGCCACTCCATCCTTCCCAGCAGAGGGCTGCCAGCAAAGGTACCAAAATGGGATGGGGAAAACATCTCTGTGCCAGGGCAGGAAGTAGATCAGCATTTCCTACTGCACCGGCTGCAGGCTGCGTCATGGGGAATTATCTGGGAAAACAATGGCCCCTTCCTCCCTCTCAGGCTATGCCTGGCAATGCTGACGCCCAGCCTGTGAAATCCCCACAGCTACATCAGCTGTCACTTCCATGTCTGGGGCCAGTCAACAGCTCAAGGCATGGGCAGCTGCTTCCTCTTCACCATGCACCAGAGACTGACATGGCTACCACCACTGGACCCATTTGTACTAGGAATTGGGGCATGAGATGTCACAGAAATTCTCAGCTGTGAGCAAGGCAGACAGATAAACAGCAAGCTCAGGATGAGCCACCTCAACCAGATAAGCTGGGGCTCATCCCATGCACCAAGGGCATAAAGCCATCTCCCTCCATAGCCTCATGTGTCCATGTTGGGAGCAGACTGGGGTGAGGGTGGGCTTTTGGGTCCCTTCCACCCTGCAGTGACATGGCCAAAGCCACCCTGGCTGCACTGACCTCACCACCACCAGAAATAGGAAACTGGAGGCTTTTTGTACTCACTAAATAAACTAAACCAAGATGTGAAAGGTCAGGCAGCCTCCCCCTTAAGTGGGTTTCCTCTCCACACAGAAGGGCCTGAAGGCAGCCAGCAGGGCTGGGGGCTCAGAGGTGCTGGCTACTGTCCTGCTGCCAGCACACCTACAGAACCCTCACTATGATTTAGAGATTTAGATGATTTAGAGACTGACCAGCATAGTTATCTCCTAAAGCTCCAGCTCCTGAAGTCACAGGATCCACTGTGACCTCATGTTTACAACTTAAAAAAAAAAACCAAAAATTAGCACACAGGTACTGCAGTTGCAAGGAAAAGCAAAAGCCCCCACAGCCCCACAGGTCCCTGGAACAGCCAGTTCCAGGCAAAACCTGCTGCCCCACAGGGCCCCAGAAATGTGGGACATTGCTTCATCCCAAGTCAGAACCCAGAGGCTCAGGGCGGGCGATGCTGGATTACACACCTGAAGAGCCACGCCAAAAGGAAACAAGATTAAACATTTTTCAGTATAAATGTTTACTCAGCTCTAAGAAAACGGGCCCCTGACCAAACCTCAGGAAGCAAGAACACTCTGGTCCTGTGGGCAGTGAAGAAGAGCAGAGACCAGCAGGCAAAATTCCCAGCTCCATCCTTGCCCTTGCAAAGCCACCCAGGGAGCAAAGGCTGTGCTCATGTCCAACTGGCATGCTGAGGGAGAGGCTCGTGCCAACCATGCAGCCATAGCTCTGAAGAGGACATCTTCATGGAAAACTACCCCATGCTATGTTTCATCAGATGTGATCACAAGTATTAAGAACTGCCTTTACTTTCACCTCTCCCTCTGTTATTGTTTGAGGTTTTTTAGCTATGGAAAGACCTTCTGCTATGCTTTGGAATCTGATTAGAAATTAGGAAGGGTTTGGGGGTTTGTTATTGCAGGGGGGTAAAACAACAACACTGGCTTCCCCCATCTTCTCCCTCCACATCCCTAACACATTCCACACCCATGCAGTAACGCCTTTTAACCAAAACCAGCAGGTCACGATATGCCAGCACAGTTCCCTGTCTGAAACAGTGTTGTTATTTTATATATCTATGGGTTCATGCATTGCCCACACATGCACGGCCTTATCAAAGGCCAAGCCAGCCACACACCCAGTTTCTATAGCCCCTGCCTTCCTTGTATCCAAGGAAATAAAACACATTAGATGGAAACAATGACATCACTCTGCAAGTGTAAGGATGAGCACGGGACAGACATTTTAAAGAACTCTTGGGAAGACAGAAGTGGCTATCTGTCTCTCTCATCCTATAAATACCGTGATTCACCTTCATAGTTCCTTTGGATGCATGTCTGGAGTTTATTTCTCTCAAAAAGAATCAAAAATCCTTGTGTTTGAAAGCCCGTACTTTCTGCGGCTAAGACAAGCTGATCTATCCATCTCAAAACAAGAGTTTTCACTGACATTCTTGAGAGCTGATGTTAATACTTGTGCCTTGCTGCAAATGGGGTATGTGGCCTTCAGGGAGCTGGACAAGTATATTTGGAGACAGTCCTGGTGTTGACTGCCCTTGAAGCTGGACTGTCTCAGCTCTCTCCCTGCATTAGCTCACTCAGCAAAAACAGAGACCTGGATCCCACTGACACCAGTATTCTATGGGAAAAAAAAAAAAAAAGAAAACTGTAACCTTCTCCCACAGAACCAGGTCTGACAAGATACAGGACAGTCAGAGGTAGAGAGTTTTACTGTTTATTTTACCAAGGGGCTATACAGACATGCACACCAGCACATGGGTCCAGAGCTTAATGCCTGGCCCAGGATCACCAGAAAACATGGCTAACTCTGAAAGTTACGCTGGTCTCTGGTCAATGTCATAAGGAATTAAAATTACCTTAGCCACCAAGTAACTTGTTCTCTCTCGCTGAGATCACTTTTCTCAAGAAACATTATGCAGAAGGGAGAGGCAGACATGTTATCTTAATCTTTCCAACTCTGGTGAGGAAAAGTTCTTGATGGGAAAATGCCTGTGATGCAAATGATGGCCCTTAGGATCTGGGTGAGAAGTGCAAGTGAAATAACTGAGTAAATATACTAAGAAGATTGTCATTTCCTTCCTCTAATGTTGCCATGGTCACACCAAAACAAAGCTAGCTCAGCTGCTCAGCCATCACTACCAACAAGCTGCTGTAACTTTTGATAAAATGCAATTTTGTCACTTTTACCTCTGTTTAAATTAATTTAGAAGGATAAGGATAATGGCAATGAAATAATAATAAGGCTGTAGCTCTTTCATGGGCAAAGGTCAGCTTAGACAATGAAGTCAGTCTTTGGATTCAGAACTTCACAGAATGCATGGGAGGTTGTAGAATGCCTTTTTATTTTCCAAAGGCAAGTATCTTGAACTTACATTCCAAGTAAGGGAAAACACTTCCACAGGGATGACTCAGCATGTCACCAAGGGTCAGCCTCCAAAGGATTATAGAACAAACAATCTATTTCAAATGGAGTAAAAAATGCCTAAGTAGTGATCTTAAAATATGTAGCTATTTATACAGTTATTGAAACAAACTAAAAACTAAGTTATTTTGCAAGATTTTTTGCAAAGATCTACACTGATAAAATAAGAAGATCAAAAAAAGGTGGACAAGTGTGAGAAATTTCTTTTAAGACACTGAAGACAGGAGAGAAAGGTAGAAAAACATCCGAATAACTACAGTCCAATTTCTACAGCAAAGGTTTTAAAGTTGGGAGTTTTTTTGAGCCTGAAGTAAGGCTATTCACATGTACGATTATATGTCTGCATTCAAAGGGCTATGTGCAAAGCCAGGAAGAACCATTGTCAGAGGACTCTGGATCAGGACTCAAATGAACCACTTGGACACAGAATGTCCTATTTTCTTTGGGAAGTGAATTAATAAGTGTTCCGCACAAGACCGTTGCCAAGGAAAGCAAATATACTGTTTTCACTGGCCAGCAAGTTAGAAAAACCTGAACAGCTCAGTGCTGCCTTCGAAGATTCAGGTCTACTCATAGCTTCAACCAATCCTGTTGGAAAAATAAGATCAGCATCTTTATGGTAAACTTAATAGCAGTTTACCACGTAGGTATATATACATTTAACACCTTCTGCACTCTGCTACTGCTGGTTTGCAGAAGGCCTGGCCAAAACCCCTGCCAATGCTGCAAAGACACAGCCCCAGAGCAAACTGGTCAATACTTGCCACAGTCTGGCAGGAGTCAGCACGCTCTGCTGAGTTCATGCTCCAAGAAGACAGACCTCACTACAAACCTTACTTGCTGCAGTCAGCTACTGAAAAGGGAAATAGGTTTATTTAAAAGAAAAAAAAAAACCAACACAAAAAACCAACAAAATCCCCACCAAACAAAAAACCCCAAACCTTAAAACTTGATGGTGTTCATGCTTTGCTTTGGCCCAGCAAATTAGGATGTTCAGGCACTGTTACGCAGTAAGAGTAAATAGGAGCTTGTGGTTTGGAGACATGATAGATCTCCATGCTGCTGAATTCCTCTGTTTGAGTATGTGGCAGGCAAAGCCCTTTAGAAGAAAACCAGGTGCTCTGAACATCAGCAAGCCTCGCTTATGTAGGCAACTGCAAGTGACTTGATTTGCTTCATTTTAAGAAAAGGAAGAAGATAAGGCAAGACTTCTGTGAAAGTTTAAATATTTCTTGTTCACAACAGGAAATAACTTCTAGTTATTAGTTATCAGAAGGGGTCAAATCCTAATTTTCAGGCAACAGTTGATTCTTAGTACAAGATTAAGACAATGGGCACTGATCATAGTTAAGCTTTGTAACAGGAATCTCTCCACAGTCAGTTTTGCCTGCTCAACTCAGTTACAGGTTTTTACCAACAAATTCAATTGTGCCATACTTATAAAGTAGCAATATCAGGATATCTATCCAATAGATAGATAGATAGATACCAGATAGCTAGAACCAGGACTAGGACTGAGGTTAGGGTTTAGGAGGGGATGTGTTCCACCACCAGCATTATTGCTAAATCCTGATTAGTCTGACCTTCATGATGTCCTTCACTTGGATTTTTAGAAAGCAGGGCAAGAGTGGAGTTAAGGTTGGTCCCTCTCACTGATGTTTCTTTCTTAGTTTTATCAAACTCCCTGAAAGACCACAGGGCTGAGTCACATATAAACACATCACACAGAGGGCAGCTGACTAAAGGAGAGCTATTGATTAGGGCTAAAACTGCCACAACAATTGAGTTTAAGAAAGAGGTGGCATCAGTTAATCATAATAGCCTACATTTAGAACTTGACCAGCAGTGGATATCTATCCAGTGACCCAGGCTGGATTGGGGAGAAAAGTGTGGTGGTGGGGCAGCAAGTGACGGGGGAGCTGCAGCAGCAGGTTTCTTGAGTTATATGATGTGCCCTAGGTTTAATTTCAGAGCATTTGGCTAAATTCTGGTTAATGGCTCAGTTAGGAAATTGGTCTCCTACTATGATAAATGACAGCCTTCTGCAGCCTTGCAGCAAAGCCTCAGTGCAGACTGCCCCACTTTTTTGGCAAGAGATACCCCTCAAGTCTCAAGGTGGAAGCAGAGCATTTCCAAAACTTGGGCAGCAGAAAACACAGACCAGATCTCAGCTCAAAAGTGTCACAGACTGGTGTCACCATATGGCCTCAGCTCAAACTAAGTCCAAATGGCTCAGTCTCACACAATGCCTCGTCTGAGTTATGAAATACCTGGAGAATGCCACACCAAATTCTCAAGCCAAGCAATACAGAGCAGCTTGGTGTGAAAGGGAGCATGGACAAATCCCCACGCCAAGGTCTGGGTAGGGTATTGCGGCACATGTGCTGCTTTAGTTTCAGGTCTTCTCCAACCCAAACAGTCATATTAGTGCTTAATTAACTGCAGAGTCAAACTAGTTTTATAAGCTACTTCTATTGCTAGAAAGACTCACACAGGATGTGTGCTAGGGCCAGGATCCATGTCACTGCTCCAGTGAATATCCAGAGGAATCCAATTGACTTCAGTGTAGTTATTATAGATCTTTGCAGTGTAATCCTCTAAACCTAGCTCAGGCAATGTCCTTGCACAGATCACTGTTACGACTGCATTTACTTGACAGAGGCAGCAGACTACTGAAGTAAGGCTCACTACAGGTTACAAACCCAACCCCCTAGATAGAGGCTGCAAGGTCTGCCACACAGATAAAAATGTAAGAGGCTGGTGTGTTTCTCTTCCATTTCCTCCACAAATAGACTGCGAGGAAGAGAAAAAAACTCCAAACCAAACCAACAGAAAATGTTACAAGAGTGAATAATATTCCTCACCTCTCAAGATTTTTCTACCTATGAAAATTAACTGGTTTAGCATAGCAGCAATGATTTATTGAGCCACACTGCTACAGTGCCTTCTTTGCCTTATGTATGAGCATACAGATGGCAGGGGATGCCTCTGACCCAAGCAGCTTATCCTTGGCAAGGTATCCATCTGACTAGCTCTCCACAGCAGTAGGCTTCTCACCACGAGGGAGGGAGCTGATTCTCAAGATTTTCAAGGGCTACATGATCTCTAGACACTGTGGGCCATGGTGCTATCCCCAACATGATCAACGGAGTGACATATGCTCAGCTCCCTGGAGGACCAGGCCAGGAACTGCTCTTACAGGAGTAAGCAGGAAAAAGAGCATGCATTACTGCACTACTTACCTGTGGCTCAGAGGCCAGATTCATCTTATAAGGATGTGCCTTTCCCTCCTCGTTTACAAGTGGTGACCAGACTTTTGCTTCCGTTCTGCAACATAAAATTTTGAATAGTTAATCTGTTTTTATCAGTGAGCATCATTATTGTTATTAAACGACTTGAAGTTCACCCATTTCTCAAACATTTCCTCAGACTCTTGTATATAGCACCATCCACATCAGGAGGAATGTAGACAGCCTCACTTTAGGCACACAAAGTGGATAACTCAGATATGTCGTATGAGATCTCAGCAGTGACTGCCCTGGCTTATCCTTTGTGACTTTACAGGCAACATATCATGCATGGACTGAAACCCAGTCAAAGTGGGGGTTGCTGAACAAATTGGAGAAGTTGGAGATATCCCTTAGATGCAGATCCTTTAATTAAGTGGGAAAATTCAGATTGCTATGTGTTTAGCTTCCATGGGTAGCCAGGAAGAGGAACGATTCTAGTCTGTATTGACTATATAGAGAACATTTTGTTCTTGAAGTTGAATTGTCTTAGATAAGTTAGAAATATTTTTTGGTTTGGGTCTCCAGAATTTTCTTCTTATTTATACAGTGGTATCCATGTTGAACAAACAGAGGCTTTTGGGAATTATAAAAAAAAAAAGGATCCAAGTCTGCAATGGGACTATGAACTGAGATGACATCATGTGTCAGAGAAAGTCTACATAAACTTTAGTGGTCTGTGGTCTGAACCAATTATTCACAGCAGCCTGAAACATGAATCAAGATCTACAGCTAAAACCTACTGCTTTTACCATCATCATTTTGGAATTTTGCTATGTCCCAAAGAATGACAAACAAGTGGTGGGGAAGAGTCAGAGTGCTTAGATTTGCTTGACTCACTTAGTGGAAAACATACGCTACCTACGTTTCTCAGAAGTACAGACAACAGTTAGCATCTCAGATGGACTAAACAGCACTACTTTTCCCAAACATTTTAACAGTAGGGAAAGAATGACAGCAGTATTGCTGAATGAAAACCGCTGTTCAACACTAAACATTGCATCATGCAGTAACCAGATGGCTGATAAACTCTTAGGATAAGGTTTGAAAACCATGTCCTGTTTTGACAGGAGCCCCATGTGGAATCTGAAACTGTACTTCCCAGATATTTGTGGGTCCAGGACCAGCTATAATTTATATACATAGTTAGCAAAACAGGAATGCTTCCACTAAGAATTAATTGGATAACTGGAAATAGAGTTCCCAGCTAAAGAAAGAGAAAGAGACTAGAAACAAAAAAGACTTATAAAATTGCTAAGGATAGAGAAACAAGGTATAGAGCTACCCACAATAAATCCAGTCTGCACCATTCCTCTAAAAGCCATCCAAAGGTAGGACATTTTTAAAGAGCCCAAATTTAGCTGTGAGCACCACTGTGGTCATGGNTTTAGCTGTGATGCACACACACACACACACATATATATATATATATATACAGAGAGAGAGAGAGAGAGAGATCCCAGATATTGCTGCATAAATAGTATTTTAACACTTGCATCCAGAGGGCAGCTCAGTGGGAGGAGATGAGAGGCAGCATTCTCATTCTAGGAAGAGGAAAAGTTTTACTGCACTCTGTGCACTCTATTGCACTCTGGACTTTACACAGAAGAAACCTGAATGATGTCTGCTGTGCTTTCACAGGAAAGGACAAACACACAGGTCATACCACATACCCTTTATAGCAAACCTTTGACCCCTGGCTATTGCACCCTGCAGACTCAGCTGCTGACAACCTATGCCACCCAAATCTTGGTGTCTGGCAAGCAGGGGCACACACAGACTAACAACTATGACTGTAACAGCTCTATGGAAACAGATCTGTGCTACTCTGATCATCATCTTGTCACAATAGCTGCTGTTACTGGATGCACAACATGCCCCAGTAACAACCATTCTCTCCTTGCTTCTGCAACCTGTGCTTAAAGGTACCTGATGAACTAGTAATTTTACCCAGATTACGGCTATCAAGTCTCACAAAGTCACAGCCATCTCCAGGATGGCTGTATTTTGCACCAGAAGACTCTGCACATAGGGGAGCAGCCTGTTGCCCAATACAAAGCCTTATTCCTTGGACGTTTTTGGAGATCATGTGTGACCAAGTTTCATCTCCTCTGGAACAACAGGGGATACAGCAAAGCATATGGAAATCAGACATCCTGCCAGTGAGGCTATAAGCAACTGGGGCATTGGCTGGAGATAATGTGCATCTCTGAGAGCATTAGACACTTCAGTTGATTTCTAGCATGAGGCATCCTTGTGCCAGTTCTCATAGCAGTGATCCAAGGACTTTTGAGGTAGCATTTTCTTTTGCAGCAATTTAATATTATCAGCTTTCAGAAGCATCAGAAAGCTTTATTCAGACTGAAAAATTTAAACCTAGAGCAGGCCAATGTATGACCACAGAACAGAAATTTCCCCCCAGGCACTTGCTTTCATCCCACTGCTCCTCACTCAATGCTTTTGAGGTGACACAGCATGTTGGTCTCCAGCATAGGGGAGGTAGTTAAGGCCAGCTACTGCAGCCAACAGGGTTTTTTGACCAGATTTTTTCTCCCTTATTTATTGGCAAAGCAAATAGCTCAAGTCTGTTTTCCAGACTGCTGCCATTCTGATCTGTCACTGGATAAAAATGGAAGCAGCAAGGCCACTCCAAGCTTTACTTTCAATCCAGTTTAAAAGGTATCCAAACAGAAAGGTTAAATAGCCTGTGCACCTGTCCCTCTAAGGCAGGAGGGATAAAGCTTCCCTTTGTCTTCACAACAGCTGCAGCAGGGCCCCTCAGCCACTCTCAACAGCCCATTTATGGCACCAGTGAAGCTGCAAAAAGAGAAGACAGCTTTTCTCTCCCTGGCTTTTCCTAGTAGGCCTTTCAAAGCATGTGCCCCATCCCNTTTCCTAGTAGGCCTTTCAAGGCATGTGCCCCATCCCACTGCACCACCTGTGGAGCTCGTGGCCTGTGGGTCTTAGGTAGGACCACTATGGTCCCAGCTCTCAGCAAAGGTTTCCTGGCTCTGCTCCAGGTGTCAATACCTGTAATTCTACTGAAGGGTGGCAGGAGGAAGAAAAACTGCATGTAAAACTTCACCTTATGTCCCCCTGCTGGTCCAGGGCTTATTTTCTGCAGCACTGGGAAGTGTGGGCATCAGAAACAGGCAGCAGGGCAGATTAGACTCACCATGTTTGTGTCTTACCTATAGGCTTTCGTATCTTATTTATATGAAGCAGGGAACAGGCATCAGAGAAGATAGCTAAATCCAGCCTTGGTAACGGCCTTCAGTTCACAGCAGGGACTTTCTGGGGGATTTTTTCCCAAATTTATGGGAGATGATCCCCA
>VYZS01025792.1:0-15305 GCA_013400695.1 Neodrepanis coruscans
TCCTGCTGCAGAAATGGGAGCCGCGTTTCAGCTTTATCCGACATTTAAAGAAGGTATCTAAATATTAAAATAATAATTGAGACTGATACTGTACTTGTTGCTGCTAATGGCTTTCTATTGATTGAGCAAGTTTCAGGTGCTTTTGGTCACAAATTTATATTTGGTCACAAAACACTTCTCTGCTCTGTGAGTTCTTGTCATATATTCCGTATTCTCAAAATAATTTTACTGATGATACAGATATAAAGACATATGAAGGTGTTTTGCTAGAGACTAGGAGATGAGAAAATAATCATCTGTATGGGTTCTCTACTCAACTACTCAGTGTGTTCAGCACAGACTAAGAAAAAAATAAAAAGTAAAATTTATCTTTGTATAAAGAGTAGAAAAATAATTGTTAGTCAAATCTGCCTTCTTTGACAGGATGTTCAAAACTGTCAGTGATAAGTGAGGATTTTTTAAAATTATTGAAAGAGATTCAAAAAATTATTAACTATTTGGAGCTTGCTGATTCAAGCTCTTTAGAGCTTGAGGGGAAAGAAAAAGGTATATTATTTTTCTGATATTTGTGAGGCAAATACCCAAGAGATGACAATTGCATCAGAACATCAAGAAAATGAAATTAAAAAAAAAAAAAAAAAAAGGAACACATGAATCAACCCATTTCCTTTCTTTCAGTAACTCTGCAGTTGTAGATTTAGGAAGGGTTCAATTAATGTTTGAAAGCTGGAAATGAGCATAGTGGGTTGTAACATGGTAAAGAGAATCAACAGCCAATGCCCTAACTTAGAGATATTATGGAAATTACACGTATCTGCTACCATAACAGGGTAGCAATAACTCTTAAGTTTCTGCGGAACCAGTAAGTCAAAAAGAGATTCTTTTCTAAAGTCACTTTTATTAATAGCACTGCAGCTTGATCTGAGGGCCTCTGAAGAGGGCCTTTAAACAAAGAAGGTCGTGGACAACTGTTCCAATACAACAAAAATTCTCCATCCCTCATGCAACAGTTACGACCATTTGTAATATTAGAGTTTGGGATCTTACCGTCTCTGAGTGCTTTCATTTTCTCTAAGCCATTTCCTTTCTGCTCTCTAAGGCTGCAATTCTGTTAATCACAGAAGCACAGAATATGCTGAGTTAGAAGGGACTCACAAGGATCATTGATTCCAACTCCTGGCTCTGCACACGACCATCCCAACTGTAGCTTTCATATTTTCTGACTTGAACTGGCTCTGGGTCTTACTTTTACTTGCCCAGGTGAAAGTTTATCATATTGAGTTGAATGTTAGACCCAGTGGTCCAAGGTTTCAGCAAATTTAGCTACTAATGCTAAGGAAGTTGTGCTAAACAAATTCTAAAGAAATGGTGTACCAAATCATACAACATAGAAGCTGATCAGGAAAATTTAGAGCGGTTGAAGGAGGAAATAATATTTAAAACAGGAAACAGTGTCATGCTACGAAATTCAAACCCATCTTTGCAGCCCAAATTTTGATGAATGTTTTTGAGAATAATTGTTGCTCTGGCCTTATTTTCACATGTACTTTTTATTTTTTTGGGACTCATGAAATAGCATAGAGAACCTTTCTTTTGAAATTTGTGATTTTTGTGTCAAAACTAACATTTCTTTCTTTGTATCAATAGTAATTAAGTGAGCCAGCATGTAGCTTAAGACATTGTCTGGTCATTTTATTATGCATGTTTCACAGCACAGGTAGGTTGCTAACATTTTCTGAAATCAGATAGATGTGATTGATTTTATTAAAAAAGAAAAACCAATGCATAAACAAAAACCAGACAAAAACCCTGGGTATATTTGATGTAAGGTAATTTATCTGTATAATGTAATCTCCAAGTGAGGTTTTATAGTCAGTTTGTTCAAGGACAGGTAAATTACTTTAAGAGGTTGAAGTCTCTAGAAGACTTTTCCTCATATTTTTCACTCCCTGCTGAATAAATTTTTAAGTCCACTCTTCCTTCTGGATGTTAAGTGAAAAGCAAGTTGCGTGGCACCAAAAACAAGCAGCCAGAAAGAAATTTTTAAGTATGAGCAATTAGTTCTTCAACTATCATATCCAAGACTGGGGAGTGAGAGACAAAATATGGAGTTAGATGTAACAAAGTGCTATGACTTTCTTTCAGAGGAATATGGAAAAAAATTACTAGGTATATTTATTATTGATAATCTAAATTTTAATAGGCTTTTCTTATGGTAGATTTAGGATTAACAGTAACCCTAGGTATTTTTATAACTTCAAGTAAACAAGGATTTAGTAGGACCCATGCTGTATTCGGGCAAAAGGAATATGCTTCAAATAAGGCATGATTTTGCATCATTGAATCTCAAGTAATCAAGATCCAACTGCATTTTATAATTCTACAGTAAAGTAAAGGCGTGGCAGATGCTGTGCTATAGAGAAATAAATTTAGAATCTGTTTGTTACAATACTTGATTAGGATGGTGCTTGAGGGAGAAACTGCTAAGTAGAAAATATGGTTGAAAACGTAGTCACCAAATCACTGTACTTAACTGGGACCTACCTGTCAACTGGAAGAAATATGACCATAGTTTTTTGCATTTTTATTCCTCTTGCCCATTCAAACCTAAGCCTGTTTCAGTGCCTTTCTTCTGTCTGATTTTAATTACAGTTATAATGTCAAACTGATGATCAACAGTTCTAGAGCAGTAACTGGGAAGGGGATTTCTTGTTCCTCTCTACTGCAAGTGAGTACAGTTTGCTGTGCTCATCATAGGTAAAGCATAGGCTATAGGCTTAAGGTGAATCAGAACAGCCAAATCTACCAAAAAAAGAACTTTAGGACACTATTAAATGTGTGGTAAGGATAAGTATGCAGTTGTTTTACGTATCCAGAACCCCTCTACCAATGCAAATATAATGCATTAATAAAATGCGAAAGTTCATTTTTGATACTTGCATGGATATTTCCTTGAAATCAGTCTTCGAATTAAAAAATGCTAAGGTAGAGAAAAAAAATCAACAAAACCTAATGGAAAAAATATACAAGAAAAGTAAAATTTTCTATACAGTACAAGATAGGACAGTGCTGTCCATACTTTGTGTGTGTTATACGTGAATTTTAATTTGGAGAGACCTGCAAAAGAAAGAGAAAGAAGGAAAAATAGCAAATACTTTCTTTCCCTTCAGCTCTTAAACACAACTTAGTTCAGAATATCCATCATTGTCCAGAATGGTACATAAACCAGCTCCCTGGCTCTTTTTAGTGTGCTATAATTCATCTTTTCCAGGAATAGTTGTTACCCCTATAACTTTTTTTTCCCCTTTGCTTCATTCTCACAAACAGTATCTGAGGAAAATGATTTATAGCATCTGCAGAGGCAGCACCAGAGGAAGAGTTCTCTGTCACAGCAGTGGTCTGATGAGCATGACATGCTAATTTTGCAGCACACCTGCCAGCATGAAGGACCTACTCTCCCAAGCCCAGTTTGCTCCAGAGTGACTGCAGTATTGCAAATGTTTTTTAGGAGTCTGGGGATAGTATTGCTATCATGGGAGCCTTTGATATGCGCTAAGCATACCTTTATGGATCTTAACCTAGGCTTTTTAGCAGCATAGAAGTGCGTGTGTCTGGGGCATTACTGGTGAGCTAATTTATTAGCCATGACATTTAACTTCCAAGATATGCCAATCTGTGAAACCATGCCCTTCTTGCCCTCTGCACATCTCCAGGAAGATGCCTCATGCCCAGGGCTTGGTCTGCCCTGATATCCACCAGCTCTGTCAGCACTTGTTTGTACACTTCATCAGAGCTCATGAGCTTATATGTGTCCAGTTTGCTTAAGTATTACTTAAACTGATCCTCTTCCACCAAGGGTACATCTCCCTTGTTCCAAATTATCCTGCTAGTCTGTAGTACCTGAGAACTTTGAAGGCCAGTCTTGCTAGTAAAGACTGAGGCAAAGAAGGCTTTCAGTGGTATGGGTGATTGTGCTAGTTTGGAACAGTAGACAAAGCTTAATTACCCACCAGAATCTAGGCGAGAACTCGTTAGAGAATTAAATGCAACAGAATTTATTAAAATTTAAAACAGGAAGGGAAGAGGGGAAGGGGGAACAAAAGAGTGCCCATTCCCTTCCCCTCATGGGGAGAAGGAAAAAAAAACAGAAAACTTAAACAAGGACAAAAAAACAGCCTCAGCTATCCTTCCCCCGCCGCTTCTCCCAAAAAGCAAAGAAACTCAGACACCGCTAGTGGGAGGAAAATAGGGGGAAAAAGGAATATTAAAATAAACCAAACGTGTATAGATAGCAGTCCCATCCACCCAGCTGGCCATCTCATCCTCCCCGCAGGCTGTCTCGAACCAAAAAAAAAAACCCCTCTCCTCCCCTTTCAAACACCGTGCCGTCACCCCCCCCCACCTCCCCGCTGCCCTCCAATCAAAAGCTGTTTCACTCCTTCTCTGCAGGCCACATCATCAAAATGTCTGCTTCCATGTCCTGCCATGTGCGTTGCTGGAGGGGAGTAGAGGGCCATCCCATGCTTGAGTCCCACAGGCTCCCATCTCAGATGCAATGGCACCAGTCTTCCTCATCCCTCCGGCTCTGGGCTTGCATCTCTGTGTGGGGGTTGGCTCTCGCTCCCAGACAGCTCCAGGGCAGAGCTGAGCTGATGTCCATGCCCCTACACACACACACACACACACACTCTCAGTGCCCAGCCCTACCGCCCAGCACTCTGTGAATGCTTTTGAGGCGCCCCACAGCTCCGAGGAGCAAAAAAAGGAAAAAAACCACAAAACAGTTGAAAGGAAAACAAAACAAAACAAAACAAAAGATTCAACACACCACCTCCCATTCTGGGTTTTGAAACCATAACGGTGATGAGGAGTTGCTACAGTAGCAGAGGATAGATTCTTGGGTTCCCAGATTAGGAAGCAGCAGAAATGGAACAAGATGTGCTAGTAATGGGTATTGGCAGCTTATTGTACTACATGAGCCTAAATCACCTGTAGCACAGTTAAGGAATGCTGAGTATTCATGATTCATGGGAAAAAAAGAGTTCTTCATGAAAAAAAGAAGCTTATTCAAAACCAAGAAATTTGGTTAATCATGCAAGGACACATACTGTGGATTTTTTTTTTGTTTAAAATCAATCAAAACCTGTAAGTTCAACAGATTTATGTTTATTTTCCCCCTCAAAAGAGAATTGTAATCAGACTTCTAAATTATCTTCCTAATTTCTAGTTGAATTTCTGTGTTTGTCTAAATAGCTGCTATTCTTCAGATGTCAAGAATATAATAGACATGAATAGACCATGCAAAGGACTTTTAAAATATGTTTGACAAGTTATTCTTGTCCATTTGGAAAAAAGTGGAATTATAATTGTGAATTATATTTATTGCAAGCTGCATAAACTAAATTCACTTTGAAAGTGATTTTGCCCCTAAGGTCCCACATAATGTATAATTCTATAGAAGATATATTTGACTGGTTAGATTTCCAAACAATATTAGTTCTTGTAAAATTTTCACTGATATTGGTATCTTACTCTGAGTTTTTTTCTACGTGTAAAAAGCTTGCAAAACCTATTACATAGGGGCCTGTCAAGGCAGTAAGAACAGGTTAAGCACCTTGATAACTTACATAACCGATAGGAGGAAATTAGACACTTCAAAGAAGCAGAAAGCCTCCACCCAGAAGGTTGTTTAGTTGTTTAGCCAGTAAGAAATATCAAGCACAGACCTGTGTCTCTCTGCTCTCCACTCAGAATTCAGAAGATGGAGGCTTTTTTTTTCTTGTCAGTTACAATCATTTGATGTGAACTTTCTAAAATAATTTTTATGGAACACATATGGGAGATCTGTCCTAAAACACAAGGAGCCACACATCTTTGACATGCTACTATTACTCCATGCTGGACACCTGAATTCAGCTCCCATGTCAGATAAATTCCCCTTCCTTTATTCCCAGGTAATGCCCCTATCACCGAGCTGTAACTAGTGCAGACAGGGAAGGAATTAATTGATCTCTGTGATCTAGGCTGTGGAGCCAATAACTATGGTTCCAGGCCAGCATGAAAAAAAGAAATGGAACACAGTGAAATATGACTCTGCTTCTCCCGATTTGCTGCTGAAGAGTATTGAACTGGCAGGTAAAAAATCTGGCTTCTGATCTATGAAATCCATATTATTACTGTTTTTATCCTGTTCCGGGGAAAGAACAAGACCCTTTCTTTTGAAAAGCTAGAGGCAGTGTGCTCCTTATTTCTTCTTCTTAACCCAATAGCTCTCAAGTTCTTTAGTTCACAGCAGCAGGTTTTAATTGGAGAAAGAAAACAACTTACCAGAATAGTAAGTGCATCTCTGGTATGATGGGAATTGTAAGTCAGAATCTCCTCAACGTGGTGAGGGGGTTCACAAAAATTATTGCCAATATCCCATGTTAACACCCATTAAGCTATTACATAAAATAATGAAAAGGAGAAGAGTTCTTACAGTTTAATTTCCTGGGATGAAGCAGCTGAGGACTTCCCTCAAGAAAGGATGCTGGACTGTGAGTCCTAAGGTGCATCCTGTGTAGCTAAATCCTAAGATAATACTGACACATACATGCTGATGCAGATCTACACACAGTTTCCTTATAGTTTTCTTCTTGGTGGATGCTTCCTTTGCCTCTTGTTGCTGTCCACTGTACTCTGAGATTCTTCTTTCTGCCTCAACATGACATGAAAAGCAGGATGCCCTGGTATGGTTATTCTGTGTGGTATAAACCTGGTTCTCTAGGAACTAACTCAGGTATGTTGGCATAGCTAACTGTTGAAACCCATAGAAAATATCACACATTTTCATAAAGGTGTACATTTCACAGGAAAGCAGATATTGCTTCTTATAAATCAGCCTTTCTCTTTCTTCTGCATTAATACTAACTGTGCACCTGGGTTTTCTATTTGATGTGTTTGGGTTTTCTTTGTCAAAGTCTGGAAGGACTGAGAAGAAACTGTGTAAGAAAAATCTAAGATTTTATCACTTCTGTGAATTTCATTGGACATATCCTGAATTAAAAATAGCAATAAGCTGAGGTAATGGGTTGCACTTAACCTTGAGTGAAAAATTCTTATGGTAAGCCAAAACTTTATAATGCAGAGATATAATCTGTATTGTTAGATAAGTGCTGATTTTCAGGCAGTAGCAAAGTTTGGTAGGATTCCTTAAAATATTTGAGATGTTTAAATGAATATGTCTTGCCAGTAGTATAATATAATTGCCAGGATCGGTAGAGCTTTACTGAAGAAATATGATTCATAGAGAGCAGTAGATCTAAATGTGATAGAAGATGTGACAATGAGATAAACCTAGTCAAGTATCTTACTGAACAAACATCAGGCATGTCAGTAAAGCAGTCTACTTGCATGAAAAGTGTGGGTGGTGGGCACGAAGGGGAAACATACAGTTTTCAGGGTCATGGCATTCCATAGTATAGTGAGCTGAGTTCTTTACTCAATTGTCTTTTGTTTCAACCTCGAATATGGAAGTAGAGTGAAGTCAAAATTAAGTCATGAGGTCATTCCATGACTTGAGCTTTTGGTGGCTTGCCCATCATTGACTATCAATAAGCACTGGTAAAAAGAATCCTTTTAAAGAACAATGTCAGTTAAGTGTGCAATGGAAAATGTCCTCATATCAAAAACTTGGCAGGAGGAACCTCAATTAAATAGAGGAACAAAAATTAAGAGCTGTGACATATTTTGACATAATGGATTAATATAGGTTAAATAGCACATATATCAATCACGTTAAATAGCACATAAATCAATCATCCCGTGCGCCGCCAGCCCCGGCATGGGCTTGGCATTCCGCGCATGTACGGTGGGTCTCCCATGCGCATGGAGTGGAGTGGGGCTGGTGGCAGCCCTCCCATGATGGGGGCCACCGCGGCGTGCGGCCAGGGTTGGCGCAGCTCGGGGTAGCCCGGGGGTGGTGCTGGAACCCCCCGGGGTGCCAGGCAGGGACACAGGGGGCCTGTGCCCCATGGTGGCCGGTCCCGAGGGCACTGAGGGCACCTCCATGGTGCATCCGCCCGCCCAGAGCCGCCGCTGCTGCCCTGGCCTGGCTCGGCGCTTCGTGCGTGCGCGAAGAGCCCCTCACTAGGGGCGGTTCCCGGGCGTGGACCATCCAATCAAAGAGACTGTTCGCGCCCAGGGGGCACCTGCGCATGCGCAAAGATTGGGCCCCTATAAAAAGGTGAGCAGGGCCGCCATCTTTCTCTTTCTCTGCCAGAGCTGATCGGGATAACATCTCTACTCGCCTCTGCAACGAGTTTTGCCCTCGTGCGTGGGCCGATTGGAGACTCCAGCAACAGCGGCATGGGTTGAGGACCACATCTTTCCATCAGCAGTGGTATTCCTTCCCGGGGAAAGGGGGGTGGGCGGTCGCGGTTTTTCTAATTGTCCCAGTGCCTTTTCAGGAGCCCCGGCAGAAAACCTAGTGCTAGAGTTTTTTTCCCATCTAGCCACGGGATCTGGAAGAGCTTAATTTGTCTGTCTTTGTGCTTTATTGTCAGTTTTCTGTGTGTGTAAAATAAACCCTGTTATTTGTTTGTTTTCTTTTTTTGGGTGTGTTGCTTCTATCGAGTCTCTCTTGTCAGTACCATGCCTCTTAGTGGTAAAACCACAACAAGAAGAAGAAAATAAATAAGTTACATTCACTTCTAAATTTTCAAACAGAAGATTTGACTGCATTTTGGAGGCAGAATAACTAAAACATTATTTTTTAATTAATAATCATATTTTCAGTGCTGGCATTTTTGCTCTAATGAAATAAGCATTCCCAATTTCAGTTCGTGATTAAAAATTGGCAGACTGCACAGGGCAGACCAAGTGGCTCCACTTCAAACAATATAATGAAAAAAATATTTAAATAATATCATATTTAAGAGTTATATTTGACATAAACTCTGCCATTATAGAGATTGGCTATGTACCCTGTGGACTTCCCCGAAGCTCTCAAACTTGATTCTGGTAATCAGACCAAAAGTGCATGAGAGGTTATAGGAATGGAGAAAATAACAAAAGTAAAAACTGGTGCCATTCCTGCATCTTGGAAGATGATCTGAGTACTCATATGAGCTATTTCATCCTTCTTGGATGTTAACATGTTATTTCAAAACAACAATTTGATCCTGCCATGCTCAGTGAATAATCCCATTGTAGTAAAAATAAGTGTTCTTTCATGTCCAACAGTATAAGGTAAGAGGAAAATTCAAGAACTGACACCCATGCACACACACCTCATACACTCCCCAGTTTGACTTGATCTTCCCAATGCTCTAAAAGTGATGCAGGACTACATCATTCACAGCTAGATATTTCAAGTAGCACAGCTCAGAAGTTCAAATCTGAATCTGTAGACTCATGGATTGCAAATCAGTATGAAGGTTTTTACTGTGGTTTGTTTGAAGAACTTACCTCTTGCATGTCTCTCAAGGATGCCATTTGCAGCTGTATTACTGCTGCACTAAGAGGAAGTGGAAAGGAGTGTCAGAAATCAGGAGCTAGTTTAGTCCTTGCTAAAGGACTATCCTTATCCTGTGATTCATAGAATCACAGAATGATTAGGATTGGCAGGCACAATTAAAGATCGTCTAGTCTAAAACCCCTGCCACGGACAGGAACGAGTTCCATTAGACCAGGTTATTCAAAGCTGCATCCAACCTGGCCTTTAACACTTCCAGGGATGAGGCATCCATAGCTTCTCTTGGCAACCTGTTCCAGTGTCTCACTACCATCACAGTGAAGAATTTCTTCCTAATAGCTAATCTGAATCTGCATACCTTTAAAACCATTATATTTTTTAGAATCATTGCTCCTTGTCTTGTCACTTCAGGTCTTAGTAAAAAGTTTTTCACTGCCTTTCTTGTAGGCCCTCTTTAGGTACTGGAAGGCTACTCTGAGATCTCCCTGGAACTGTCTCTCCTCCATTCTGAAAAACCCTAGCTCTCTTAGCCTTTCTTCACAGGAGGGGTATTTCACCCTTCTGGTGATTTTTGTGACCCTCCTCAGGACCTGCTCTAATACTCCAAATCTTGCTTATACTGGGGACCTCAGAGCTGGATGCAATACTCCAGGTGAGGTTTCACCAGAGTGAAGTAGAGGGTGAGAATCTTCTGGTCACGCTTTTTTTTTTGAGGAAGTCCAGGACATGGCTGGCTTCCTGGGCTGCAAGAGCATATTGCTGGTTCATTCCATTTTTTCATCTACCAGCACCCTTAAGCCCTTCTTCATAGGGCTGCTCTCAATGACTCTGCGTTGATATTGAGGATTGCCCTGACTCGGGTGCAGGACTTTGTGCTTGACCTTGTTGAACGTTATTAGGTTCCAATGAGCCCACTACTCAAACTCATCTGGGTCCTTCTGGATGTCATCCCTTCCCTCAAGTGAATCAACTGCACCACTCATCTTGGTATCTGTAATGGTTTGGCTTAAAACCGCAGGGGAAGACAAAGGAAAAAAAATAACTCTTTCTCCTATGCCTACATTTTGGCTGGGAGGAGTAGGCANGCATATTCAGTAGTATTCTACTACAGATTTATAGATACAAGACATGAACTGTTCTTAAAACAGCAAAGTATTTGCAACAAAAGAAATATATGGTTAAAGCCCACATGAATTGCAATACTAATTACAATATTTTCAATTAGCTTTTCTTGACACACACTGAAACTATGATATGAAGAAAAGAACTCAGCAAATATGAAACCGTCTTTGACGAAGAGCACACAGCTGACATTTTACAGGCATTAAAATGGAATACACATACAGTACATTAATGGGGTTATTAGGAGGCAAGTTGCAAGGATGGATTTGGAACCCCTTATCCAGTTTACAACTGGTGATTACTCTCATTTTCATCCCACCTTCATAGCTCATATAACACTAAAAATCTATAGTTGCTGGAAATGTAGCAAACTGACAGACTGAAACAAAGCCTTATACTGGTCTTTCTTTTTCAGTCTCTGAGAGACAGTGCTTACTGCACAAGTAGGTGTCTAGTGTTTTTAGTCTTATTCAGAACATATGCTCTCCTGTGCACTGAAATAGCTCATTTTCTGAGACAGGTTGAATGTGATTACATATACCTTAAGAAAAAGAAATTAGCGTTTTAGACATTACCAGACCAGTTCTGGTGTTTTCTGACCTCTGCATTATTTGGATTTGCAATGATATACTCTTTTAATGCTCTTTGAACAGTTTGTTTTTAATGTTCATATGCCAAAATGTCTCTTCTGTTACTCTGAGTTTGCACTAACGTAAAATTTGACTTCTAAGCCATGTTATCAGTACTAAGGGTCAGGTCCATGAAACACAGTGCCCTAAATCGATTTACATGTGCTGAAATAGCCAGTCAGCATCAATGTCTAGGTCATGAAATTTCAGGGATTTGGAAGGAAAATACTGGACTTGTGCAACTATGTTCAAAATTGCCAAGTCCAGATGAACTGTTTCAGTGCTGCTCTCCCTTTTGGTAACAAGTTTCACTGCAGAGGCTTGAAAGATGTAGAAGGGCTCATCTGTTTTAAGGAGCTTCACATATAAAACTTGTGTGAGGCATGGCAAACAGTGTGTTTACTGAGTTAACTTCTACAAGCAAGCAAGTACTTGACCCATGAATCCATTTCTGTATTCCTTTATGCAGCTGGGACTAGCAATCCTGCAGCCAGAAATAGTCTTCATTCAAATATTAATCCCTCAAATTTGGGACAGATAATTAGACCAGTCACATATGTGGGGAGATTTTTTACTATCAAGAAAGAACCCAAGATCTTCAGACTGACTAAAATTGCAGGAAATAGCCAAGGAGAAAGGCAAGTCTCTGGAATATAAGCAGAAAAAAATTGTTGAAGCTACATAGACATTTAAATGTATATACTGGCCGCTGGGAATTTTCTCAGTGTGGATAGGAGTCACTTGCCAATCTGTAAGACCATGATATCCTGTCAGACTTCTGACTGATATTGTAAATGAAGATACTATATGATAGTATTTAGACACTATATAGATACTATATGATCCATCCTGGCCACAGGCAACAGTCTCACATCTTAGCATTTTGTCTCACATCTTAGATGCCTGTGTTTAGAGAAGTGAATCCTAAACAATGTAATATTTTACTCATTCCTTGCATTAAATCAAAGTTTTGGCATCACTGATTTTTAATTTTAAAGGACTAACTCAGGATGCATGAACCTCTGGCATTAATTTTTAAATTCACTGTGGAAAACTTTGAAAATGTTTTCATTGTGCAGGCAGACTTTCTGCTCACTAATCTGGTTAAATACAGATGCAAAAAATCATCATCTCCTTGTGTTGCAGGAGGCTAAATATTCTTTCCCACTGAGTAGTCCCATCATTGTCTTAATAACTACCAGGGTTCACTCAAGAAGGCATTTAAATGCAACAGTACACACAGAGAAAAAGCAGCTGACCTTCTGTTTGATATTGTTTTCACAAATGAATGGTGAGTATCTTTGAAAAAGGGAAAAAAATCCTGATGGCAGTACTGGTAACAAACAACGGAGAATGAAAAAACTAATTGTCACTTGGACAGAACTCATTTTTCTGTGATATGTGGACTTGCATAGAAAAATCTGCTAATTTACAACTTTCTCTTAAAAAAAAAAAGCCATGTGAGTACTTACATTTGATTTACTAGCCTAATTTGTGGCCACAGCAACTGCTACTATCAGCTGTATTTATGGTAACTTTAATGTATCACCCAGAAAGTTATAAATGTCAGCACTGCTGCTCCCAGTAATAGAAGTTTTTACTGATGGAAGACCACAGACTTGTTACACAGCCCAGCTTTTGCTGTCATTCAACTAAGAGAGAATTGCAAGCACATCAGTTACTGAGATCTTTATATCTAATAAAGGTAATTAGAAATTCAAAGCTCATATGTGGAAATGTCGTGTTTTCCCCAGCATTTTTTAAATTTCTCACCAATATTTTTCTCCAAGAGAGATTAGCAACAAAGTTTAAAAAGTGTTTTTAAAAAGCTCAACTGATCTGTTGTAATATCTACTCTTGAAGCAATTCAAATAAACATTATAAATATGTTTGCTATTAACATATGGTGCTGCTACAAGAAGACTACTTAATTCACTGTGTTATTTAAGGAGCAAAATGTCCTAATGGTTTCCAGACTAAGATGAAAAGCTGTTGCGGCACCATCCATGTATTAGATAATGTCTTGGCACTTTCCCTATTATACTGTTATAAATAAATGTAATGATTAAACCAGGGTAGTATCTGGTGCATTAAGATGCATTTTTGTTTTGTCACTGTTTCTAGACCAGAGCCACCCCCTGCTGGCAGGAGGATTCTTTACACAGGTCTCATGGAAAAATAGAGCCAATAAGGAGAGCAGGGGTTGTTTCAAACCGTTTTGAAGCTAATTGATGGGTTCTAATCAAGCTTGCGGGTCCTTGTAGTGTTGCACTAGTGACATATAAAGGAGCAGTATCAAGGGATACTACACTGCTGTTAGATAATTAAGTGAGCATGCTTTAGGTGGGTCTTATTTCAGGGAGAGGGGGGGAAATCAATCTTTTCTCTCATATTGTTTTTATCTGCAAAACATTTCCATTCTTTTCTCTCTAACTGTTTGCCCTACTCTTTTACCTCTCTGTGTGAGATATCTCTCTTCTTGCCTTTCAAAAAAGCAGAAATAAGCAGGTTCAAACCAGCTGTGAAAATGAATTTTCATTATATCTAGCACCTATCCAACATAAATATTAAACATGTGAAACAAGAAAAATTTCTATCATGGTGTTATGATAAAGACAGGGAAAATGAACAGGTAACCATATGTGATAAGTTCGGATATCAAATGGCCCTCGTAACTGCCTGTGTGAATACTTGGACCCTCTGGTAAGTCTGAGGTAAATGGCAATGAAAGACATTCCTGATATTCGGAAATGAGCTAATATGCAGAGACATTTACCCAAAGTAATAAAAGCAGTTTCACACACTTTATTCCATTCAGGCTGGTGCTACCATTTCCTGATTTACGTGAGCACCTCCTAAAGACAGTATTTCATGGTCTGCTTACTGAGACCCATGGAGCAGCTTTTGTTCAACTGGCTACTTTGCTGCAGTGCACAAATCCATTCTGGGAGCTTGTGTGTCCTGGACACCATGCTGTTGCAGAGAACTGGACTCACTGAAGGCATGTAACGCATCTTAAAGGGTGAAGATCCTGGCCAGAGGAGTATTAGGCCCATAACTGGAGAACTAGGACCCAGACTGCTAATGATCAATTAGTCTTCCTGGATAAAAAGGACATGAGTCCTGCTGAGAGGAAGACAGTACGCACTAGGAAGATACTATCACTGATGAAAACCATGCCCTATGCTTTTATATTAGCATTGAAAGACACATTCTGAATCAGCATAAAGCCAAAAGGGAGAGAAAGGAAGGGGAGGTATTATCTATGATGTCCACCAGCTTATGGATCCCAGATTTTACCTTAATCTTAGTCTTGCTGAAAGCCCCAGCTCCACTACTGTCAGCACTTTTGGACTCACTGCACCACCCCATGGATACAGGCTCTCAGATGTACAGATAAGAAATACTTCCCCAAGGCTGAAGATGTGAGATATGTTTATCACAAAAGTGTGTTGCTATTTAGTGAAAGTTTCATTTAATTAGGTCAGAGAGCAAGAGGAGTTGAGCTGGGACAACACAGTTTTCAAATGAGCTCATAATTAGAGCACAGAGTCTCCAGGGCTAGGACAGGACAGGTATTTAGATTGTTTTTATGTGTTGAAGCTTGTGCTCTGTTACAGCAACCAGTTTTAGTCTGTCTAACAAAAGGACGTTAGCATGATAGCATCCCATCTTTCTGTTGTTTCACAAGCATTTCCAAAAGAACCTAAACCCCAGAGAACATTTAAATCAAAATTTTGAACTCTGTGCTATTCCACAGAAGACAAACTGAATGCTGTTATAGATCTGAAGTAAGAACTCATCTAAAGATACACAAGCCTCTGTTACTTTTGACAATTTAATTAAAATGCTCCATATCTTTACTTGCTGCCTTCAGCCAAACCCCCCTCTTTTTCTTGTCAAATGCTATTTGGATAAAGAACATTTCCTGCCCACTTATTTCTAGGTAGATCTGGTTGTAATAAAAAAAATGTGCCCTTGATGAAAGATACCTGTTTTAGCAAAGCATACACATTTTGAAAGGATGCATGACTCTCAATAAAACTCATCACTGAATTTTTTTGTAGGGCAGAACAATCTAAACATTTTTTCAACAGAAA
>VYZS01025793.1:7013-66648 GCA_013400695.1 Neodrepanis coruscans
TAAAAGTATAACACATAACTTGAAAAGCTGTCCACCTATCAAACCAACAACAAACAATAAACTTGCATTAGTATATTAAGACTATTTCACAATTAGTTCTGATTGTACAAAGTGCACATACCTGACTGTGTCTGGGCAAAGTACAGCCAGAGATAATGTATCAGGCTTTGTTCTATTTACTTTGGAATGAAATCCTATGTCTCAGTTTCAAAGTGATTGAATTTTCTTTACTAATGATCTGCTCAATTAGACATAACTCAAAAGGTTTAATCTTAATCTTTTAGCCAATTTAAATGAAGGAATATTCATTTTTTTAATGTCTGATTAAAACCAAGATTCTACGTCACAAATAAGATAATGGTTCTTACCTGATTTCACCCAGTATATCAAACAGATGAAGAAACACAACTTCAGCATGTGGAAGTGGAGAGAAAGCAACATGCAATATCCACAGACAAATGGCAAATTGAGTGTTTCCCTACACTGGATTTCTAACACAACTGAATGACACCAATAAAGTGAGTAAGTAGGAAGCAGAAAGTAAAACTGTAGTCAAGCTTCTGCAATTCATGACTCCTCCTATTGAGTGACTTCAGTAGGTAGGATGGTTTCTTTAAGGGTTGGGACTGTTTTTTAATCTATTTCCCTTTCTTGCTATCAGCAGACTTACATGTAAGCAATCGATGTCATATATTGCTGACAACTCCTACATCTGTGGAATTTAAGCAGCAGTGTAACTAGTGGCACATCAAATTAGAGACCCACAGTCTGTCTTTTTTTAAGTGTGTCAGTGAACTGCAGTTAGAGACACTGAGATGGGCAAAAGGAAATTAGAATAAAAAGTCATTCCAGTGACAAAAGGCTTTTTCTGTAAGAACTTCAAAATAATTCTGAGAACTGTATCTCCACAGATTATTGTTTGCATAAAATTAGCTTCTGAGATTCTTCCAAGGATTTATTCTCTGACCTAACTTCAGAGAAAGTCTGTGAAAGCTTCTCTGCCAGAGAGATGGAGTCCCACAAACCTCACCCAGACATTGATATGCTGTGTGTTTTGACTATGTCATTTAACTTCATTGCCTCTGTATCCCAACTACAACACAAATAAAAAAACATTTGTTTTTGAAGCTCATTTATTTACCAATCAATTAACTGGATTAATATAAGAGGATAGACTACAGATTTTTTGTAGTTTGCAGTAAGGCAAAGAGGCAGATAAACCCTGCATCATTTGTGTGCAAAGTCTGGATGATCAGTTTGCCTATATCTGGCTACAAATTATTTCCAGTGCAGGAGAAAGAAACACATACCATATACATTCAAATATGAGGCAAATGTATCCCAGATTTTTTTTTTTTTTTTGGCATAGTGCATCCTTCACAGTGCTTCTAAACATAACGTCTAGGTCTTCTCCTTCTACAAGAGGATGTAGGTGTGTACGTGTGCTTCATTATTTAACTTTGAGTGATCAATCTCTGTGGCTTTATGAATCTGAGCAGCTCAATAAAGCTGTGCTACACAAACTTCTGTGGTGCATGGCACTTAAGAGGTGTCTTCAAAGGCCTTTCTGCTTTGAATGTAGACACAAGAAGAAAAAGATGCAGTATATCAGATGGTATCAAAATCAACTCAGCTCAACAAGTAACCTTTTATTAATTTTTTGCCTCCGTTTCTTATATATATCACTTTATTTGGAGTAAAGTTCATTATGGTATCTCTTGTAATTCCTTTGCATTTCCTCTGTGTCTCAAATCTTTGTCACTTTGTCCAACTATTAGTATAAAAGCACAGTCCTACTGACTTTACGTGTTGTTTAGAACAAGTATTGGTATAAAGTCAATCTGTGTCTTTCCCCTCCCCATGTTTTAATCTAGATTACTGTTACAACAAAAATTTAGTGCACCCAGGCAATCAGGCAGCCTCAGCATGCACTCCATATACAGGACACATTCATATGCAAGTTAAATCATGGGGTGGTCCACACCATTTAAACCAAAACCAAACTAGTAACAGCGCCAATAAAATATCCACTGTGCTTATCCAAGAGCCAATCACTTGATCTTAGAAGAAAATCTTTTATATGTATCTTTATATGTACCTAATGCCACTAGTTGTGAATAAACTTATTCTTTTACACAGAAATGGGGCACAGAAAGGAAATATCAGTATAACCCATGTGAAATGATTTCTAAGCCCTCTGAAATCAGGGTCTGGAAAGGTCTCCTTTACTAAATCAACACACAGAAAGTTTTGTGGTGTTAAACAGGATGTGGTAAACTCACCTCTCTGTCATATGACAAGGGAACTTTGCTCATTTACAGTGGTACTTGTGCCACTGAGAAACTCATAAATCTCAACTACTGTTACTAGTTATACTGTACTTTCTATTGGCATCCCACTGTCAGGTGTATGTATCCTCATGGTGACTCTGAGGTTCAGGTACACTCTCACAAATAGACACAACACTCACAAAGCTCACCTATTCCCCATCCTGCTTTGCTGCATTGTTGTTATGTTCACTGTTTTTCTCACAAGGTACACTCCTCATACTGAAATTCAGAGTTATCTGCTCTGAAAATGCCTTATGCAAACCAGTGGAGGATGCTGGCACTGCTTCTTCAGGGCTTTTACTGTCCCCCACAGTGCTCAGGATTGTCAGAGTAGTATCTCCTGAATGAACCCTGATACTTTTGGGGCAGACCACAGTCTGCCAGCTTTTAAAAACTCCTCAACACTGACCAAGTATTCAAGTTGAAAAAAACAAATAAAAACTTCATTTTTTTACAGTCCGAGGTTGCTATGATTTACAGGTAAAAGAATGGCACTGTTATAATTCAGTTTACCCAAACATTTTTGATAAAATAACAGCTAAAAACATTACAGTGTGGTTTTCAAGATTAAGATCAAATTCTTACACAAGCCTTGATCTGTGGTCACATGCACATAGAATTTCCCCTTCTAATCTGCTCTCTACCCCCAAGGATTTCATAGTCTTGGGAAATCCCATTCTCAGAACAACTCTCATTTCTCTTACAACTCAAGTGGTTTCTACGGAAAAATTCTCTAACCACTAAGCTCAAGAGTGCTGCTCCTTTTCAGGCAAGAGAAAATCACACCCAGCTTTTTTAGTGCAGTATGTTTAACTATGAAAATAAACTGTCTAAGGATTACAAACAGAAGAATTCTCACTTGCTGGAAGCAATTTAAGAATCATCATGTATTCCACACCGAGGCTTACAATTCCTGTAAATTGATAATTCCTTTCTAAATAGACTCAATAAATTGGGTCTATTTCTAATCTTACATTAGAAAATACAAGCACTGAGGTAAAGCATATTGTCAGTGCTTCAGAAAATAAGTTCTTTCATAATTATTTTTCACATTGTTGTCATCAGGAAGACTTCTGAAAATGTGCTCCTTTGTTAAAAAAAACCACTTAAAAATATATACTGAATGCTGAATGTGTGCACATGCTTGAAACCTGTTTGTAGCAACCATGCATCTGTGGGTTGTAAGGCAGGTGTAACTTCAGCTTTAAAGAGAGCAATTATATTCTAATAATTTTTAATTATTGAGAAATTTAAAACATCTGATACTGTACATGTGGTTTATTTACTAACTATAGCAGTACTTTACCATGCTCATGACTGAAACACTTGAAGATTTTAAAGGTTTGAAAGCCCTACTCCAGCAGCTGCAGTACTCGCCTGCTCCTTAAGGTGGCACATGGGGAGCACAGTTTCTCAGCCCAATTTTCGTATGGTTTTGTGGTTTACAGCTAGTTCTTCACTGCTTGCTTTCAGTTTCACACAGAGGAGAAGGAAATGTCCTGTTGCAAACACACTTTTTCCCGGGGCCGTGTTTCTGCATAACGAGTGCTTCCACTACTGAAGACAACAACATTTTCCTCCCATCAGCAGGGGAAACCCAGGAGAAAAAAAAAATTGAATGCCTTGAAATGCAGAAATGCCCTGTAGAATGTGGGCACCAACTTGTTGCATGCTTGGTGTCCCTCCAAGGTGCTTTAGATTACGTGCAGGTTGTGCCATCACCGTGACACTGGCCCCGGCGAGACCTGTGCCCACCTCACCACTCTCTCTCTCATATAAGCAATGTATAAGCAATTGTCAGTAATTGTATAAGCAGTATAAGCAGTATTGTATAATTGTATAAGCAGTAATGCATGCAAAATTAAACTCTTCAGAACTTCCTCTTCACAGTGTTAACAACTTAAATTTCTGGTTCTCCAGAATCAAGTTGTCAATGTTAAGAGTGCATAGAGTTCTGAATTGGCCCTACCATGTTGAAGTGAGTGCGAAGTGCCGAAGTGCACCTGGTGGATGAAAGACCCTCTTAAAATGGCAAAGTTGTGACAATGACACTAGTACCAAAGGTAACAAAAAGACACAAGGAGAGCATGGCCAGAGGTACAAAGCCAAGAAAAATACACATTAATACTGGATAACTGTATAAATTAATCTCTTTTTTTGGTTGGTTTTCAAATTTTGAGAGAAATTTCCATCTTGAATTTTATTAAAAAAATAATAGTCAAGATTCATATTATTTTTGAAATAGATTATGCATAGAAGCATAGAATATGCTGATATCCAGCCTAAACCTCCCCTGACACAACTTCACTCCGCTCCGTCGTGTGCTGTCAGCGGTCACTAGAGACCATTAAAAAGGGATTTTTGAGCTGGGGAACACGACGGGGCTCGCTCGATCCCGGCCGCAGGGAAGGATGATGCTCACGGTGATGCTGATGCTGAGAGAGCGCCAGCACCGCCTCCCGCCCTCTTCCCTTCCCCGCCGGTCGGGGCAGCCGCTGTTGGAGACATGGCCACTTCCCAAGGGAAGCGGGGCGGCTGGTACGGGCACCTGAATCCCACTCGCAGGAAGGTGAAGCGGGGGGATCCAGGCGGGCAGGAGGGATTTCGGCGGGGTCCAGGCGGGCTGCCGGCGACCAAGCGGCGGCATCGCCCGCGCCCTTCCACAGGTCCCTCTGGGACCTCGGGCTGGATTCGTGATCGAACTGCGTCCCAGAAATGTAGCTGATGTGTCCTGGGGGTGTATCCTTTGAATGGATTCAGGCCGGGGTTTCATCCAGTATTTCTTGTTATTCCTTTCGTAAGGGAACGGAAGCTCTGCCACAGAAAGGAACAGGGGCAGGATTTAAGCAGAGAATGATTGTGACCCAGACTTGCACAGTGTAAACACTCTGTGCTGCACGGGCGAGTAGATGCACGATCAGGTGTGTATAGCAGAGGAGGAGGAGGAGGAGGGGGAGGAGGAGGAGGGCTCTTTCTGTCATTTGTTTGTTTCTCGGATTATTGTTCAATCACTCGGCTTTTTACTGAAAGCACAAAAAAATGTTGAGGAAAGCAGCAGGAGCCCCGGCAGCGTCCAATTATGTCAGTGGGTGTTTCACGACACCTGCTGGAAAGGGCTGCAACTGGGTCCTCGGTCAGGAACCGAGGGTCAAAATTCACTCCTGGGTGTGCTGGAGTCATTCTTGGGCGTGGTAAACATTCCTCAGAAAATACGGGAGAGTTCGTATTTGTGTTTGTTACAGTTAACTCCAGTTACTTAAGAAATTGGCAGCAGTGTGGGAGCCTCATACTCCTCTTATTTATGTGTACAGTACATGTTAGCAGTACTTCATCTCTTAGGATCCGAAAGCAGCTTGCTGCCCTTTAGGTATTAGCAGTTGATAACTTCCAGTAGCTACGTTATCAAATGGGGGGGGGGGGGGGGAGGGNACTGGCCCCGGCGAGACCTGTGCCCACCTCACCACTCTCTCTCTCATATAAGCAATGTATAAGCAATTGTCAGTAATTGTATAAGCAGTATAAGCAGTATTGTATAATTGTATAAGCAGTAATGCATGCAAAATTAAACTCTTCAGAACTTCCTCTTCACAGTGTTAACAACTTAAATTTCTGGTTCTCCAGAATCAAGTTGTCAATGTTAAGAGTGCATAGAGTTCTGAATTGGCCCTACCATGTTGAAGTGAGTGCGAAGTGCCGAAGTGCACCTGGTGGATGAAAGACCCTCTTAAAATGGCAAAGTTGTGACAATGACACTAGTACCAAAGGTAACAAAAAGACACAAGGAGAGCATGGCCAGAGGTACAAAGCCAAGAAAAATACACATTAATACTGGATAACTGTATAAATTAATCTCTTTTTTTGGTTGGTTTTCAAATTTTGAGAGAAATTTCCATCTTGAATTTTATTAAAAAAATAATAGTCAAGATTCATATTATTTTTGAAATAGATTATGCATAGAAGCATAGAATATGCTGATATCCAGCCTAAACCTCCCCTGACACAACTTCACTCCGCTCCGTCGTGTGCTGTCAGCGGTCACCAGAGACCATTAAAAAGGGATTTTTGAGCTGGGGAACACGACGGGGCTCGCTCGATCCCGGCCGCAGGGAAGGATGATGCTCACGGTGATGCTGATGCTGAGAGAGCGCCAGCACCGCCTCCCGCCCTCTTCCCTTCCCCGCCGGTCGGGGCAGCCGCTGTTGGAGACATGGCCACTTCCCAAGGGAAGCGGGGCGGCTGGTACGAGCACCTGAATCCCACTCGCAGGAAGGTGAAGCGGGGGGATCCAGGCGGGCAGGAGGGATTTCGGCGGGGTCCAGGCGGGCTGCCGGCGACCAAGCGGCGGCATCGCCCGCGCCCTTCCACAGGTCCCTCTGGGACCTCGGGCTGGATTCGTGATCGAACTGCGTCCCAGAAATGTAGCTGATGTGTCCTGGGGGTGTATCCTTTGAATGGATTCAGGCCGGGGTTTCATCCAGTATTTCTTGTTATTCCTTTCGTAAGGGAACGGAAGCTCTGCCACAGAAAGGAACAGGGGCAGGATTTAAGCAGAGAATGATTGTGACCCAGACTTGCACAGTGTAAACACTCTGTGCTGCACGGGCGAGTAGATGCACGATCAGGTGTGTATAGCAGAGGAGGAGGAGGAGGAGGNACCCACAGGTTATTAACTATCAAACATTTAAGGAAGATTTGCTTGTTTCGGACTTGGATCATAGAACATGTCAGATTGGAAGGGACCGATAGGGATCATCAAGTCCAGCTCCAGTGCTTTCCTATCAGTGCGATCATACCCTAATATATTTGTAAACAATGTGAGATCAATCTAAGATGGTGGCTAATAATGTCTTTCAGCCAGTTAAGTTGTTCTGTTAATTCATGAGACTGTAGATTGTTTTCATTCTTCTTACCTTGTGTTACAGTGTATTGGTGGGAGAAGGTTGCAGGCAAAAAAAGTGTAAGTACAGGCTTTATTATAGCTCAGAATTAAATACCTTCTGAAAACTACGTTTAGTAAAGAAGAAAAAAAAGCCCAACTTTTTCTTCATTCTTTCAAGTATCATTGATCTTTTTTCACTTGTTCTTTTTTAAACAGAAATGCAACACTGAAGAGAGTGGGCTTTTGATTCAGTAAATTAACATGTTCCTGGTTTAGCAGGTGAGAATTCAATAAACTGCTTCTTGGGTTTTTTTTTTAGCTAGGTTTTAAATATAAAATGTTATTTTAAAAACTAAGGTTTTGTGGGTGACATTTCAGCTGACAATGATAGAAGTTTAGGGAGAAAATGTTTTAAAATGTTTTTGGAAAATATTTACTGATTTGATATGATGTGAAATACAAACATGATGTGAAGTACAAACTACAGTGAAAGTAGGCAGTAGTTCTTAATTTTTAGTTGGTCATGGTTTTATGTGAAAGCTCATTAATAACTCAGCTGAGGGGATGGATTAGCAACTCCTTCCTCTTTTCTCTTTATTGCAACAGATTACGTTGTTTTATTGGTTCTGGAAAAAAAGTGGGCTGCCAATTTTGAAAACATAAGGTATTTATTACTTATTTTTATGAGATACTTTATCAATATATCAAAATATGATATCTGTAGAGATTTTGATCAGGTTTAATGTATTCTGATTTAGATTAATTTATGATGATACATTAAAAAAAAAACATAAAGTATTGTTTCCAGAGTTTCCCATGTGATCAGTGTGCTTTGAAAAACCAAATTCTGACTTGGTCTCCTTAATACTCCAAGAAGAAGTGTATGTTACCTAACCTACCACTGTATAACTTTTATGGGGTTCCAGTGCTTCTCTCCCTCCCTCCCTCCCTTTCTCCTTCCCTCTTTCTTTCCTACCACCTCTCTTCTCACTTTGCACAAGGGATATTTACTTCAACTGCAACAATGTACTGTATCAATTGAACTCTATCAATTTCTCCGGAATTGCACTTGGAGAGCATTAATTTTGAAGGTGCCTTTTGTTGATGTGGCATTTTGTAGTGCCTAAAAGTAACCTAAGGTTTATGCAGCTTTGCATTGAATACTGATCTTAAAATTGGACTATGCCTTCCTTTGGGAAAAACAAGCAAATCTTCTGCTTTTTTCACTGTGGCCTCTATTGTCTGAAAAGACCTCTCATTTTGCTTGTAATTTCTCAACAGGGTGTTTCTTAGATGTAAGTTCAGCTATGTTTAAACTGCTGCAATGAATATGTTGGAGGGTTAGAGAGGAAATGGCATAATGATGCCCTGGGGTGGCAGCAGAGACTAGAAGTTTTGCATGGTAATACTGCTGCAGTATAGTTTTATGTTAGGAGCACACTTTCTGCAATCTCCATTAAAAAAGTCTGCCAGTTGCTAGAGAGATGTAAAGAACAAGTGAAACAATGTGGAGAAGCTTAGAACTTCCTGGGAAGCTATAGTTTAAGTGAAATAAGAACAGTGATGTGGAGGAGTGAAGAAGGTATGAGATTTTAGTAAGACAGTTGAAATAGGCACTTGGAAATAAGTGAGTTTAGAGAAGAGATGGAAGAGTTTGTGCCAACTAGAGCTCATTTCACTCCAGACTAGTAATCAAATCCAAGAATCTGCTCCTACCAGTCCTGCCTTTCAAGCAGCCTAGCTTATTTTGGCCCCATTAGACATCATCTACAGTAAGACTGAGAACTTTATCCTGCTGACACTAATTTCCTTGGCTACAGTAGCCCAGAGTAGTTCTAAAATTTCTACATCCACTGATGAACAGAGTAAGATTTGCTTCATACAAATTGCCAGGAAATGCACTTTTGTTTGGTTCATTGGTTCTTTTTTAAATTTTTTATTTATTCATTTTTTTTACAATCTACATATATAAGATTTTTTAAGTCTGACACAGGAAAGTGTTGCAAGCAAGATTGCTGGTGATATGTATCATTAAAGAACAGAGTCTAGTAGAAGAGGAAACTTTTCCACAGTGCAGTTTTATTAGGTACCTATTTTATCAGATTTAACAAATTATTTAGTGTTATTCATTTAATATATCTAATGCCCATTATATAATGTGTATTTGCTTTCAAGAATGATAATGATTTTATGAGTAACTTTCTTTTTAATGTATGTTCTTTTAGATCAAAATGTCAGTTGTTTGAAATACCTCCAAGCCTTTGACTGGTGACGGATGTGGCTAACCATAGCTGCTTATATGGGCCAAAATGCACTAGGCATTGGACAAAATCTATGGCTTAGCACCTGGACTGTAGGAACAGCACAAATTAGTGATTTCACAAATTGGAAACAATCACAAAACTATAAACTTCTGGGATTCATTCAAGGCAAAGGTGAACAGATGTGGCTCACCATTTGCCAGGTTTAATCTGTAAATGTGCATTAGTAAAGAAGTTACGCTCAGGTTGTTACATGGTGTGCAATACAGCATAATAAATAGTTAAACACGGGGAGAGCAGGACACATATATACAGATACATAGAAGAAGTGCTGTTTAATTTGATGATACTACCATGAATTCTGGGACATGTAATCTAATGAAGTTCTGTTGGCATCTTGTTGAGGAGGGGGAATTAGCATTGATGTGTAGTGGCATGATGGCAGGAGATACCTAATTGCAGGAATAACATACTTATGACATAGTAAGATTTATCAACAAAATGCAAATATGCATTTTGTTGATAAATATGCATGTACATTTGTAGAACATTTTGAGAGGAAGTGCAACTGTTGGGTTGCTCTCTGTAGTTGAAAAAAGTGAAAGGAATGAGCTCCATCCCTTTTCTCTCTGCAGCCATTCATGCTGTCTTTCAGTTTATTCATTCATTCACAAGACCTTCTCATTTGCTGTGGTTCTTATGTGCTCATCAGGGGATCCCTCACTGCTTCCCAAGCATTGCATCATCAGTTCTTAGACAATGTATTGCACCTTCTTCTTGAGCATTTTGGAACAAATCCAGTTTGTCAGGTCATCAGTAGGTTCACAAAGGTAAAGGGAATGCTCCTGCAGATTTTTCTTTTTATGAAAATGGAGCTTGAATGACTCAGTTTTAATTCCATTTAGTATTGTTGAAAAATTAAAGATATGAAAGAAAAGCACTGCAATAGGAAGCTGTTCCAGTGCATAAAAACTTAAAGAATTGCCTGGAGCTATTTTCTTACAGAATCATCAAAACATTTTATTGGTAGAGATTGTATAGACCCTATTAAAGATCATTAGGAGGCCATTCCTCAAAACCCATTCCTGCAGTGTAACTGGTTTATCAGACCTAAACATGATCTGTTTCTAAAAAACTACGCGTTTTTTTCCTCAATGGTATACTGCATCTCAGAAACAAATGCTATTGTCAAAAGTAGTTTAGACTTTCAATTCACATTCTCAGAGATTTATAGAATTAAAGTGAATGTTATTTTCTACTTTCGTACTGATTTAACTTCAGGCAGCATCTCTAATGCACAAGCAAGTGTTACTACAATTTCTAGTACAGTACAGTGACTGCTAATGATTGCGTTCTGTAGAATAGACCCAACAGTGGCTGTGTAATACACTAAAAGATTAATTGATTTAGATTTTGCTCAAGCCCCTAGTCTTTGGTATCAAAATATTATGAAGTGGGTTTGAAAAAACTTTACCATGTACACTAAGAGATCAGAAATATTTCACTACATCTCTAAAATTATTAAGAGGAGAACACAAGAGTTAGGATTTTAATTCCTTTCTTCTTTTCATTCTGATATGCTTTACGTAAGGTAAATAGTATTGAGTAGCAATATAGCAAGAGTTGTTTCTTTTGTACTTAACACATTCTGAGCCTCTGTTGTGGGTTGAAAACAAAGGTTCTGGGAGCTAAACCGTTTTTTTTTCCCTTCCCCCCCACCCTTGTCTTTCCCCTCCCTTTTAGGGACGGGGAAAGGGCTCTTCTTAGGGCTTTTTGGAGGTTTTTTTGAAGGTTTTTGGGACAGCGGGGGGGGATCGGGGCTGTGTTAAAGTGTCTTTCCTGTGTGTTTGAGGCAGGTTGCCATGGCGACAGCAACAGGTGCCAGCTCGGGACCGCCCCGTCATGGTGCGGGCCCCCGGCCTGCACGGCTAGGGACAGGGCCAGTCCCTGCTGGAGCCATGGCTCCTGCTCAGCCGGGGATGAGGGACCAGCCCCGCAGCTGTTGGCGCTGGGCTGGAGGGGGTCGCCCCGCGCTGCGGGGTCGCCAGCGGCTGCAGCAGGCTGTGGTGGCGGCAGCCCGGGGCTGGCTCGTACTGGTGCACGTGTGGCCCCTCCTGGGCCGGCGGGGACAACCACCGCAGCCCCGCGCAATTTACCCGTGGGCGCGGTGCCTCCCCCAGCCATTTTTTGCAGGCATGGCTCCGTGGCCACAGGCGCTGGGGGCTGCTGACACTGCCGGGCACCGCCAGGCCCCGGCCCGGGCCTGGTTTGGTGCTCGGTGCATGCGTGGTGGGTCTCCTGTGCACATGGAATAGAGTGGAGCTGTCAGTGGTCCTCTCGCGGCAGGGGAGCCGCGGCGGTGGGTGGCCAGAGTTGGCACAGGTCAGGGTGGCCCAGTGGCAGTGCTGGGACCCCCCAGGATGTCAGGCGGGGCTACGAGGGACCTGCATCCCCCGGCCCAGGGTCGGCCACGTGGTGCCGTGCCGCTATTTTTGCTTGTGGTGGAGCCTCTTGCTAGGGGTGGTTCCCGGGTGCTGACTGTCCAATCCGAGGGACGACTTGTTCTCGGGAAGGGCCCGTGCCTGCACAAGATTGGTCCCCTATAAAAAGGTGAGAGCGGTGGCCATCTTCCTCTTTCAGGACCGGCAGAGCTCTGGAGAACATCTCTGCTTGCCTCAGCACCGAGTTTTGCAGCGGCACGGGTGGATTGGTGACTCCAGCGACAGCGGCATGGGCTGAGGACCACATCTTTCCATCAGCGGTGGTATTCCTTCCAGGGGAAAAGGAGGGTGGGCGGTTGCAGTGTAATTGTCCCGGTGTCATTTCAGGAGCCCCCGGCAAAGACCTAGTGCTACCCTAGCGTTTTCCTGTATCAGCCACTGGACCCAGAAGAGCTTAATTTGTCTGTCTTTGCACTTTATTGTTGGTTTTCTGTGTGTGTAAAATAAACATTGTTATTTGGGGTTTTTTTTGGTGTGTGTTGCTTCTATTGGATCTCTCTTGTCAGTAGCACGACTCCTAGTGTTAAAACCACAACAGCCTGTTCCACTACCATGAGTAGTCTAAAAAATCTATTTCCCTTTTGGGCAAATAATAATGATATATGAATATACATTTCATTAGTATATAATTAGGAAGATTCTTTAGTTTTTATTGAGGATATTTTAGTGTTATTCCATTTCTAAAGGATGCTTTCTCAAAGTTTTTAGTTGTTTACTCAGAAATTCTTGGTTCTTCTGTGTATTGTTACAGGACTGATTTATAGTGGATGTCTGTTTCCATTACTACTTGAGAACTTGGCTGAATTGTACACTAGATGTTATTGGAACAATTCTAGTTATCACATCTGCCTCACTACTTTTCGTAGTGTGGTTATTCCCCTGGGATACTTTTATTTTGCTATCCAAGTAAGTGCATTATCTTTTATAGGGATTTCTAGATGTGTGTGGATGAAATATCTAAAACAATCAAGAATACAGGCATAAATTATTCGTTACTGTGAAAAAATATATACACCAAACATATTTGAAATGGCTTTTAGAAAAAATCTTCAGGCTTCTTGAAAGGAAATTTGAACAAGTCCTCAATATATCCTGTAATGCTTGGGATCTTTTTACAGTTATGTGTTTCTCTTCATACTTCACTTTTTTCTTAGGAAGATGCAGAATTGATACAGATCCCAGCAAGAAATTTGATGAAGTTACCTGAAGAAATGAGGTGTATATTATAATGATAGTTAAAAGATCAAGGGTAACCCTGATCAGCTGTTTAAGAATTGGTTTGGCTCCCTCTTTTCCTATAGAACTGGGAATATTTAATCACAGAACTGATACCATGGAGGCTTGAAACTAGATGATCCCTTTGAATCCAGGCCATTCTGTGATGATTCTGTCTGCAGAAGCACTCCCAGTGCTTGAATATGACAAATTTTGCAGATCAAGTAGATATCTCTATTACAAGTTTTTTGTTCTGTATTGCTGGCTTACTTTACCTAGGGAATAGTGCAATAATCTACCCTCTATATGAGCCATATATATTTTTTTCTTTCAACATTTTGTACAAGTACTGTACACTTCCTGATGATCCTGAAGTAGTTTCCAATACTGGAGCTTTTGTGTCAGTGCAAATTGCAACAGCTATTGGTAAGTCTGCAAGCAGACAAGGAATGCTCAGAGGAATGCTTAGATCAGAGATTTTCTAACCAGTGCTTCATGTGTTGTTTTCTGTCCATTTTCTGTCCATTTCTTGGCTTCTGTGATTAAGCATCCAGCTTATGAGATGTTTAAATTCAGGGTAAGTTTTTGAATTGGTATGCTGTATTCTAGAAGAGTCACATTTTTACATTCTCCAACATAACTGTTTCCCCAGGTCATTCAGGTTCTAAATGTTTGGATGCGCAGAACATGTGAAATTGAGACCAACAGTTTCAATTGAAAGAATTTGTGACTATGCAACAATGGATAAAGAAGTGAGCATTCTTTTTGAAATGCTGAGCATTCATCTTGAATATCTACTTTTTGTGCATAGAAAATGACTTATTAGATTTTAATATTGGTGAGTGGTAATAGCAGGTTATTAAATACTTTCTGGGTTTGTGGGGGGTTTTTTTACATTGAGAATAATATGTAGCTTCTCTATTCTATAAATAGTCATAGCAGTTTTATTTCTACTTTGACCAGTAAATATTTCGGCATCATTCACAGCAATGGATTTTGTATTAAGGCTGTAGCTGCAGCTCAGGTGAATTCTCTGTGCAACCAAGAGCATTTGAAGAGGTGAAGAGAAGAAGAAAGGCCTGTCTGACCCCTAGCTGTTACTCACCTCATGTCTGGGGGGGCATTTGTTTCAAATCCAGTTGCTTTGGCTATTGTGCTTTTCTGGAAGTAATGCCCATGTCAAGCACAGAGACACAAGAGCTTTGGTCTGTCTTGAAAACAAGACTCTCTTCTACTTCTTCATTTTCTTTTACCTTTCACCCATGTTTATGTTTTTTTGTTCACATCTTTCTGTTCTCTGCTTGCTACTTATGAAAACAAAATGTTCCTCATAGAATATGCAGTTTAAAAGTCATCAGTCATCAGATTCAATTCTGTTCCCGTTAATTGATACCAGATACCAGACTATTCACAGCTACTTAGTTAAACTGAGTTTACTTCTTTAAATGAGTGTATGATGATGCAAAAAACCTCATGTTTCTGCACATTAGGTTCTCCTTCCTTTAAATTACATTGCAATTCCCCAAACCTGCTGGGATTTTCAAATATATATGTCATTTTCCTAGTATTCTTATTATCTTGTAATATTTTTACTCTGATATACTGAAATATCAATGCTTTTAATTCCAGGAACTGTGGATAATGTCAAAAAAGACCACCTGATAGAGGAATAATAAGGTTTTTTAACTACAAGACTTATTACATGAAGGATCTTGGTTTAGCCCTGAATGTTGTTTCTTTTCAGACACAGATTAAAGAGAAGGTATTGTATGTAATAAGAAATAAATTAGAGATATAAAATTCTGTTTCCAACTTTCTACTTCAAAAATATTTCAGATAAGAAGACTTCAATACTAGATGGAGCAAGATTATGTTGAACAGGGAAGATGTTAAGTGGAGAAGAGAGTAAAGACAAGACAAATGAGAAAGGTATTTTGTAGAAATATATAGAAATTCTTTTCCTTGTAAGAAAGAGATAATGAATTTATGAATTTGTGAATTTGTCAGTTTTAAGGAAGATTGAAATTTGAATTTAAATCTCTTGTCCACTCTGCTGAATATTTATGCAGGAAATACGCTGCCAGGTTAGTGCTAATCATCTTTGGGCTTGGGATCAAGGAACACCAGATGAGACATAGTTTAGAGTCATTGATTTGAGCTGAGGATTGCAGGACAAAAGGGAGGTGAAATGAAAAGGATTCCCACTGAACCAGGTATAGGCTGTACAGTTCCTGAGGGAGAACTGGATTGAGAGCTGTCAAACTGAATTCACTGTATCTATATATTTTTTCATTTATAATATGTAGCATTGAAAGTTACAGTCCTATATAAAACTTCCTGTTTCAGATTGGAATTGTGGGAAGAGCAGAAGCTGATAAATCAACACTTAGAAATTTTTTGTTTAGAGTTCTGGAGGGATCTGAAGCAAAATAATTGTTGATGGAATTGATACATCAACTAATGAACTCCATGACCTATGTGGAAATCTTAACATTATTCCACAGGTGAGCTGTGGTTTAGAGGTAACTATTAGTTATTCTTTTTATTTGACCAACACAAGGCATTCAATTTTTGGGAGAAATTATAACCTCAACGTCCACAGTCTGCCAAGAGACAAGAGCATAAAACTCCAATATAATTTCAGCAATTATATGGAAGAAACTTCAAAACAGGGAGATGACAAGTATGATGTTAGAATTTGTTATGCTATGTTTAGTTCAACATTTGTAGCTACAAGAACTCATGTTTTCCAGAGTATGTATGTGTATAGCTAGATACAGTGTTTTCAAGTCCCACCTGAGGGCAAAAATATTTAAAAATAACTCAAATTATATCTGAAGAATGTTGGGAATAAAATTATGTATAAAAAATTATGTAATATGAATTGAAATTAATCCGCTATGGTCTGTCATATAAAACTGTCCCTGATTACCACAGAACACAGCAGGGAAACCAAGTCTGGTTCATGTATCATTAGGATTGTGTTCATGCTAGTAAATGTTGAAATGCTCTAGTATAAAATAAAACCTAAACCACAAATTTAATGGTCACCTGAGACTTTTTGCACATTCTCTGAATGCCATACATACACACATTTTTTGTGCATGGGTGATGTTAACATCACTCATATTAGATTTTTCTGACATTTTTCAAAGCAAGGTTTTGGTTTTCTCCTAGCTTTCTTGGAGTTTTAATCCTGATAATATTTCCTGTGTGGCTCTACACATATTTAACTTAGAATCATGGCTTTCTAATTTTTCTTTATAGTGCTCATGAATGTAGTATCCAGTGCTTCACAAACTTGGCAATAGTAATAATTCATATGTTGTGGCAGTTGCCACAACAAAAGATGTGCTGGGCACATCTTTAGTCAGCCATAGAACCAGAGCACAGTGAATGCACAACAAATCTCCTGCCCTTTACATTTTAACCTAACAAAGAACTCAGCTCACAGAGACCCCACATGATTTTTGGGCTTCCATTCACCAGCTGCAGACTGTGACAGTTTCCCTTGCAAAGAGCTGTTTCCAAGATTATTCGTCCCAGTTCCTTCTGTTATGTAAGGATTGTGTAGGAACTGTGCACTCACATTCTGTTATTAGTATCCCATCTTGTTTTCTGGGACACTGAAGTCAAATTTGGATCCACTTGGAAAACACTCTGATCTTGAATTCTGGGAGGTGCGGGAACTGTGTGACTTAAAGGATTTTGTTCAGTCACTGCCAACAAAGCTCCATGAGATTTCAGACGGTGGTGCAAATCTCAGGTGGTGAAAATCAAGAAAGTGCCATTTTTGTTATTTTTCTGGTACTGTGTGTTTCTTCCAGAGGATTTACTTCAGAAAGTATGAGGATAAAAATGATACTTCTCCTGTGATTCTAAGTTGAACTAGTCTGGTAGTGCAAGCTGCTTGGAGGTGGCCAACTGGTCACAACTGTGTAAAGTCCAGTGGCCTGTGCTGTATGGGAAGCCAAGGAAGTAAACTATTTTTAGCTCAAGTATATAAGTGTAAAGAAAGAACGGAGACATGGAATTGAAAGTCATGCAGCACCTAATTAGACTTAGGCAGAAAAATGCTGATTAAGTTAAATAGGAAAAAAAAATCCAACTGAGAAAAAAATACAGCCACAAAACCCCAGCAAAACTAAAACCCACCAAACTCCAAAGAGCTTATTCCTTTGCTTTGTTTATTTTGTGCAAGGAGGGTGACACATGAAATAAAAGGACTCTAAACTCAAGGAGACAAATACTGAAGCTTTTAGCAGCAAAGGGGCAGGACTAAATGGACTGTACTAAATAACAGTCTGAATTTTTTTGGCAGATGATTTTCATGAGGAAGATTTTAGGAGGAATATACTACAGCTAACATATAGGAATATCCAGATTTTTACACTGAACATTATTAAAAAGTAGCTTGGCATTCAGTTCGGCTTACTCAGAGTGCCCATTATAATGTGAATATAGAAACTGAAGACAAGACTAGGTTTACACTACAAAGTTCAGCCATGGGTTCTTGGAGAGTCCCACTGTAACTACTACTGATACGCTGAGCAAAAAGACAAAAAACTCCAAAAAGACAAAAAGCTGTTAGGAAAGACAGTACTCATAGGCATCACAGTATTCTCTTTATCTTGTTCTCCCCTTCTGCCTGACCTGTCCTTCTCAAATGTATTTTTAACAGTGTTGGGCAGAGACTGTTGGTCTGTCTGGCCTATGCTTTGCTATGCAAGACAAAAATCCTGGTCCTAGATGAGGCGACAGCTTCTGTTGACATGGAAACATTCTTTTGATGGTGGACAAATCCTGCACAGGATCAACTATAGCCCACAAGTTACATACAGTCATGGATTCAGAGGGGTAAGTTTCGATATGCCATTTGAAAAATAAATGGCTTCTTCTAAAGGCATGATTTTTCAGTCTTTTACTACTGAGGTTTACACTCCCAATACTTTTACTTGGATGTCTGGGTAACTTTTTAATCCAAAGTATCAAAAAAGACTTGAGCACCAATACTAACTAAATTTTGATAATTTGTTCTGTTTACCCCTTCTAATTACAAAATTAATTTATAATTTTCCTGCTAAGGTACTTAAGCTACTAGTAAGCTACCAGTAAGACCACTTCATTCTCTGGAGAAAATGGACTATACTGTAGCATTTTTACCAATTAACCAAAAATGCCTTTTTCAAAAGGCTTTTCTTTTTTTTTTTTTAACACAGGAGTTGCTATCTTTAGAAGCCAATGAACTACCTCACGCAATGATATTTCTTCTAAAGAAACATTTCCATTACACACAGATATCTGTAGTAGGACTGGAAAATGTGGTTGAAGAGATGATTTTTCTTCTCTGTAAACTTTCTGCTTTTGCATTGTAGAATGCTTGTTCTGGATGCAGGAAGGACTCTACAATATGCTACTCCACAGAATTTGTTACAACGAAAAGGTGCCTTTTCTGAAATGGTTGCAGAGGCTGGGATAAGAAGATAAAGAAAACCAATTAATGAATTCTTAAAGAATATTTAAAGGGTCTCTGGCATTCCACATATATAGATGCAATATTTTATATTCCCTATAAAATAACTTACTTAAGAGCTTACTCAAGAGCTCATGGCAGTATTGCTGTTTATTACAGCTACAATCTGTATATATTTATCGAATTTTTTAAAATAACTTTCAGACTTTATACAAATCACTTCTTTTGATTACACTAGCACTAGGAAAACATAAAGCAGTAATTTTCATGGCATATGTTAACTGTTGCACTAGTGAAGACATTGAAAAATAAACCTTGCTGTTTACATGCTGGTCTTAATTAAAAAATAGTACTTAGCTTAGTTGCTCTGAGATTATGCTCATTTAGCTAATACATTCTTAATATTCAGAAAACATTCAAAAAAAACCCAAAGTTATTTGTTGTGTGGATATATAGACATGCCACTTGGGTCTGATCACATATACTTAGGTAGTTCTTGAGGCAATAAATGTACCACATTAAGTCAATTTTCATTTTGTGATTTCTGAATAATTTTCTTGTGATTTTTGAATAACTGAAACCCATATCTTATATATCTAATTTGCATTAAAAAATCCCATTGTGAAAGAATCCCCCCAAAATGCAAAAAAAATTGCTAGTAAATTTTCATGCAAACCTCACTACTATTTACAGCAGCAAGACAAGTTATGTCCATTTACTGAAAGTGTCAGTTAAACATACTTCTGCTTCTGTAGGCCACACAAATACTAATTTTCATTTTTGTTACAGTTCCGGAAGCTTTTCCAATTTAATACAAACACAACCAACGTACTTCATCTTCTCTTACTTTTTTAAGATAAGATCCCCATCAACTGCTTAAAAAAAAAAACCTGAATAAAATTCCAGGCTATAGCCTTGCTATGCTAGTTTAATATTGACACCTGGTTTCTGTCAAGTACATTCTTAGTTTCTTGCCCAAGAGCAAGAAAATTGTGTTTTCTGTTTTAGAAAAGTGGTGAGAAGTGGTAGAACCTCTCTGAAGAGAGTTCCTCAAAGATGTGATTCTACTACAGAGAAGGTGAATGATTTCTCTCTTCTGAAGGTAAAAAAGCAAGTCTGTCCTACATTACAAACAAAGTACTGTCCAGTTTCATTGGCTGCAAATACTATCACTCACATAAAACTATTAGAAGCATGTAATGTCCCAATCCTCTTCCTGCTTTCATGCTGCCCTCCAAACCTGCCCTTACCTGAAGTATTGCAGGAGGAACTGGAAAGGACTGAAGTGAGTGCTGTTCCTGAAGTGATTAGTAAGTTTTAGGCATAAATGTTAGACTTCAGTACCTCAGAGACCAATCCCTTCTGCGAGGTCCAGAGAAAGTAATCTGAGGAATGGCATCAGTGCATGGTCATTTTTACTTTTTTTATTCACTTAGTATTATTTCTGGGGAGGAGGATGTTCTGTGTTTACTATGAGGCTGACATAGCCTTTCAGTTTTGGACTATCTTTCAGACTGCAGCTGGGAGAGCTGCAGACTGAACAATTGCAAAATCTTAGAGAAAAGAAAATGCTGGACTAGTGTCAGCAAAGCCAAACAGACATTCCTTTTCCAGAAAGCTGTACCCTTCACATTTAACTGTAACTTTAGAAAGGAGGTGGAGGCAGAACCAGCATCATATGCTCCTGCTGTTTCCATGCAGGTTAGGTAGGGAAAGGCACTTTTACAGTGAGTGTATTACCCAGAGTCTGCAGCCTCTCATCTTCTCACGCACCTGATGTCAGAAACACTCTAAGAAACAAGGGCCGTTTGGCTGAGTTCACTATTAGCTCAGGTTTTGTAGTAGCCAGCCCAACCCACCAAACACCACTGCATCAGCCAACTCCCTTGCCAGCACAAAGCAAGCCATGTGATAGCTTTGCAGTCCAGCTCCAGGCACCCACCCCTCACCCCTCCTGCCCTTTCTCCTCCAAACAGGAACTCCCCTGAGCCTCCAGGGAATTTAGGAGTCAGCTCACAGTCTTGCCCTGAGGGGCCACTCATCGGCACTCACAACCTGGGAAAGGCTCCTCCCCAGATAGGCAACTGCCTGCTGAGATTCCTGAGAAGTTGCCCAAGGCTGTTCTCTCACTGGGCAAGTGACCATCCCTTGGCTGGAGATAGGGACACAACCGTCCATCCCTTTGAGGAGTCCATCCCTTTGAGGAGCTGCTGGTGGATTCCTTTTCCAGACAGGTTGCTTGGGATAGGTAAAGTTACAGGTGGGACAGCAGATCTGGGAGAAGCAGGAATGAGGAAGGGCACCATGACTCTGGTTTTCCTTTTCACAGGCAGGTGCAGGGAGCAGAACCTGCTTATGCTCTGCTTCAACTTCCTTCCTCTCAGCATTCAAAAATCCCAAAGATACCATCTTACGTGCTGCTTCCCTCAGCCCTGCTTGTGGCCCTTGTACTACACTTTCTGAGCAGCAATACAGGAGAAACTGGAAAGAAGTTGAGGGGAAACACCCTCCCCTCTCTTCCCTCACATTTTTGCTTTTTGCCAGTTTTGTAGCATTTTATAAATTATGAAACATTATGATTGTAAACATTATGATTGCTCAGGCTCTCTAGACCTTACATTTTCCAAGACTACACAGATGTCGAAACTCTCACAGCTGAAGCAACCTCATCTTCTACCCTTCAAAGGAATTTGATGAAGACAGGATTTGCTTGAGAAAGTGAAAGAAGATGTGTCCAAGGGATAGAAATTGCTTTTATTAAAAACATTCAAAAGTGTTATTTATAAAATGCATTTAATCATCTGCACCGAGAAACAATTCAGCAACATACAACTTGAGGCCTCTTAATACTTTCAGAATTTCAATTCACAAAACAAGCTTTACCTACAGAAATCTGTTACACAGCTAACATCAGAGGCGATCATAGATTTCAAGAATTATAAAAGATTTAAGCCTTCAAATATCAACTTGTTTAAAAAGACTTTTGGTAGGCAGCCCATGTGCATACCTGGAAATATTCACTTAGTGCAGTGGACTCATCTTTAAAATTAAATGGTTTGTGCCAAGATACAGCGTTAAAAGACACAAAATAATTAATTTACAGAATTCAGAAAAGTTACTTAATAAATAAGGATACATTGTAAGATACCCAAAGTACAGTAACTTCCCTACTAAAAAACCCAATCTGTACAGAAATCTGATAAATACCCTTTTGAGATTTTTTTTACAAGTAAACAACTCAACTTTTCCCTTCCAATTCCCATATTAATGCTGAAGGAGATTTAACTCCTCCAGAGTGAAGGAGTATATGAAACAAAAAAGTACTTAATTTATTTGTCTTAAGAGTTCAACAGTTTAAAGTCACTTCCACACACCTTGAAACTTGTCCCAAAAATGACTAAAAGCTTTTTGCAGTTAACTTCACTGTGATGTGGTTATGGTTTTACATAGGTCTGCTTGTTTTACACAGTGCATTAAAGAAATGAAGACTAAAGTACTACTGTACCTCTAGTAGGTTTTAAGATGAATTCACAGCAGGGCAGAAGGAAAGGCCACAATTACTTTAAAGACCTTGGAATTTATGTTGAACATGTACATTTTTATCTGCAAAGCAAAGGCCCCAAACAGCGGCTGAGGACTGTACTGCATATTGGCATTTATCCATGGTTTCACTGAAGAGGCGCTTCTTTCACCACAGGAGTTTTAGCTACTGGAAGTTCCCTACAGACTTAGCTGGGGTCACTTTCAAAAAGGCACAAAGGAAAAAAAGAATCCTCAAATTAAAAAAACCCAATATCTTAGCTTTCAACTCAGGGAAATTAAACAGATGTTAGCAGTATTTCAGGAATCCTCTCTGAAGTCAAACAATGCTGATGGATTGGCTGTGAGAAACTATGATTCAAGTTAAGAGATTTTCAATTGGATTACTTCAAAGATACTTTTAGACAAACAGCTGAATCAGCACAACTAATTTATGGCAGTGCCATAAGTCAGGTCTACTGTCAGGAGAGTAGTAAGTCTATTTGAACACAACCATAGGTTAAAACAATAAATCTAAGCCCCACATATTATCTTGGCAAGGTTAATACAAACAAAACTATTCTGGAGAAGACAAGAAAATGCCACCTGTTACTAGAATTTACCTGATGAAGACTGGGCTGATGGATGTTGAAGCCAGTCTTAGCTGACGTGTTTTTACTGTAGAAAGTTCTACACAGATAAAATAATTCAAGTGGCCTTTAGATATTGCTTTATTCCTCCAAAGAGAGTAGAACTGTCACCAATTAGGATTTTTTTCAGACCAGTAATTTTTTTTCTCCTCATGCATTTTCAAGGTGGTTGGATAGCAAAATATTTGCCTAAAACAGTCCTACGAAGTGGCACCTCAAATCCCGAATTACACACGTGGCTTCCTTCCCAATAGAACAGCTACAACCTCTGTTCAGTTTACAGTGGCGGCATGACAAAACTTAAAACCATAGATACAAGCTAAAATATACAAAGGAGTTGGGTCAATTTTCATTTACTAGGATTACAGGAACTGGACATCACCCACACCATCCCTTCTGTCCCACACTTTCTCCCTGAGGACAGCACGGCTTCGGCTGCTTCAGAGGAAAGATGTCACACACTCACAGATGCAAAAGTTAAATTCCTGTTGGTCAGATTTGAGGGAAGACAAACAGGTGTGGCTCTAAGGTACATAAAATTACCAGAGTTTTAAAATAAGGCAGGGGAAGGTGTGAATATTTGGCAAAATACCCTCGTTCTCTGTGGAGAACATCAGTGGTAGAACAGCAGCATCTGCGTGTTATCCATCACAGCCAGATCAGGAATTAAGCCCTTGGAGACACATGAAGTAACTACACTGGCAAGAGCTGAATTTCCTGAAACATGAAACAATTTTCAATAGAGCCTCAGCAATACCATTATGCTGTTATGAACAGCAGAATAATCAAGTGAATGCCTAAGTCTCATTCAAGCTGCAACATGCCTTTTAGAAAGGTACTTAAATGCTCAAATGGCTCAGTCTAATAAATATATGTAAGCTGAGCACTGCCAGTGCTCTGTGCACTGCTCTGAACACTGCTTCAATCAAAGTAAATCTACTGGACCTGGGAATACCTATGTTATCTCAAACCTTTGGTCACACTCCCTTTGTATTTGAAACACACACACACACACACACACACACACACTCACACACACACCGCTCCAGGATTTGCTAATAAAATTTAGCAAGAAAATGTGGGTGTGGCATCACTAGCATTTTCATCCAATAGCCAATCTCCAAGTAAATACTTCAGAACTTCAGAACCCATTTGTACCTTTGAAGTAACATCAAGCTTTAATGCAGGTAGGTGTCAGGTAACACCTCACTGGAACAGATAAAAATGGAATAGGATACAGCTAAGATTAGGCTCCTCTGCCAGTCAGATGAGTATGCACCTTCAGAGCTCACTTCTGGAGAGCTGGAATGCAACTGGGAAGTTTCAGTTAAAATTAGTCTTCTGTAAATGCTTATTAGGGATTTCTATAGCGCTGACTTGAAGAGGCCAGGAGCCAGCAACAATTCCTGCTTGAATGGCCACACCCATCACAACTGCCAGGTCAGGATCTACAGAGGTGTTGGGCTCCTTTCCAAAGAAGTCCTGAATAACTTTACGTATCTGGGGAATCCGTGTGGAGCCTCCGACTAACACAATTTCATCCACTTCTGCTTTGTGTAGGTGGCCATCCTGCAACACCTGTTCAATGGGCACAAGAATCTTCTCAAAAAGGTCCTCATTCAACATCTCAAACAGCTTCCGAGAGATTTCCATTTCAAACACAACTTCAACAAAGTTGTTCTCTACTTCTGAAGTGTCTCCAGGATTTTTCAGGTCCTTTGTTTTTTGTGAAGACTCACTTTTTAGTGCACTGCTTAGTGCACTGCTTTCTGGAAGTGCTTTTGTAAGCTTGTTTTCTGGCAGAGTCAACACCACACTTAGTGCAGCTGCCTCATGAACAGTCAGATTTAATTTAACTTCTTCCACAGCCTGTCTGAGGCGGTGTATCTCTTCTTTCCGTGTTGGCAAAGAACCGTATGTTTGTCGGAGCTGATCATACAAATACAGCATCAACCTCTGATTGAAATCCTGTCCTCCAAGTTTGTTGTTACCTGAAAGATTGGAATAAAAGTCATCAGACACATCACCTTCAAAGCAGTATGGACCTCCTGTTACTGGGAGATGGTGCTCAAGGAACAGAACAATCTCACAAGCATGAGAGCTCATGGAGTTGTGAAAACAGACAAAATTGTTGTCCACTGAAAAACACATGATGGATAATAATGTCCACTGCTTTGTTTTGACTGAAAACAGGAATTCATTTAGTGGACCTCTGTCCAAAAAAATCAGAGTGAAGCTGCTGAATCTTTTCTGTTGTTCCACTAAGAGTGGACCAAGCAGCAGCAGCAGCAACTCACATCAAAACTTGCTCAACGAAGGCAAGGCAGACAGTTGGCACTGCACCTCAGACCTGTCTGCACCCAGGTCATCTGAAACATGGTTGTGTTCACCTACAATCTGACTAAACACTGCTGCCACCTGCATCTGTGCCGAGGGATGAATCATCCTGACAATATAGGAACCACAAAACTTACTTCTGGGCATGCTCATGCCCAAAACCTGCTCAACTGAGCGGACACCAAACAGGAGGCAAGGATGCTCTACATCAATGGTTGGTGACTTGCCAAGTATTCCCAGTCTGGATAAAAGTTTGGATAAAAGACTTGTTACAACCCCAGCCCTGCAAAAGTCCCATCAAAGTAACTGTAATATGCACCAGCACTTTACTAGTGGACACAAACTTTAACAGTCATGGATAAAATGAAACCACAACTTACCGGCTTTGAGTCAGCCAAAACCTGTGACTCTGTGATCTTAATTGCTGAAACCAGTCACAAACCTAATTTTGCATGCAAAGCAGCAGAGAATGCATTGGGAGAACATTTTATGACATGGTTGGTAGATTGTAAAAAGCCCCTGCAACCGTGACCTCACATACACCTTTCCTCCCCTCCTTAAGAAATTAAAGCATTTTCCTCACCTGCCATGGCTCGTGTGTAGAACATCCCTCCCATCTTGTTCAACAGAGACACATCCAAAGTGCCCCCACCCAAATCCACCACCATAACATTAAACACATCAACTTTGTGCAGTCCATAGGCCATAGCTGCAGCCGTGGGCTCATTGATTACTCGCAGGACCATTAATCCTACAAAGAGCAGAAACAAGAAGCAACAGTCAGGCACACTTCAGAAAACTGCAGTTCTCACATCGGAATTACGTTTGCCATTACTTTTTGGCGTTTTTTTAACCAGACTCAAATAAAATGTCATATCTAAAGGAAGTAGTTTTATAAGCAGTAATATCCAATGAGCTCTTTTCCTTATTTAATCCTATAGCAGTACTGCTTCAGCATCAGGGTGAAGTCATGAACCATGATTTGCCCAAACAAATTCCTTCCAGACAAACCTTCCTAAGGAGCTTTAATTCATATGTTCTCTTTCTGTTTAAATTATTGTCCAAGCATGCTCTATATAGTCTTTTTGGAGGTAACAAAAAATTCTATTTTCCCTGAAGTAAAACATAGTTCTTCCAGCCATCTGTGTCTGCATTAGCCAGCTGCATCTGTCAAGAGTTGTGAAGAGTTCTGTGCTGTTCCTCACAGTGAATCCATCACTGATTCACTGTTTCTATATCCTCCCCAAAGACCTTATTGTTAGTGAAACAGACCTGAAGGTTTCCTAGGGAAACACTGGAATACATCACCTGCAAGGTTTGCTGCCTTAATGGTAGAATTCCGTTGCCTTTCATCAAACTCTGCTGGCACAGAGATGACTGCCTTGGAAATGGGCATGCCAAGGTTGGATTCTGCCATTCTCTTCAGTTTCAGCAGCAGCTGAGAGCCAATGTGCTCTGGAGTGATGTGAAAGGTTTCATTAGTTGTCACAGAAAATTCAGCTAACCCATTGTTGTTGTAAATCTAGAAGAATAAAGCAACACAAACCACAAGTGAGAAGTCTTTTCCCCACCCTGCTCCCGCCACATATTTTATTTGTCTATAATCTCTTTAATCTGGAAAAATATAAATGTACTTTTGCCACATCCTAGATCAATTTCATTCCTTGATCAGAAGAATTATGCAAAACAGGCCACTAAATTCTGGGTGTATCCAAATAAGCGACACTCTGTGTGGCCCAGGTAGACACACTGAGAGCAGTTAAGACCTAGAAACTGTGTAACCAACTCCAACACCACAAACGTGGGTTTTAATCCTTAGGTTTCCCCACTGATAAAGCTTCCCACCAGTTCTTTTTTTCTGAAAGGAAACAGCTTGGTACTGGAACAGCTTCTCTTAACAACATCCAGGAATTAACAAAGTTTCAAAGACTACTTGCAGTATCTGAAAATTTGTCTCTTCTCTGCAAATTCTGCACCATGTTCAATTAATTCAACACTTTTATTTTTAAAAAAAAAAAGCAGCTTTCAAGATCTGCTGTTGGTCAAGTAAGTAGTAGGAAAGTGCTGAAGGAAAAAATGTACTGAGACAAAGAAGATGTGACTTCTAAGCTTTTGGATTTGTTTGGTTTTGTGGGGGATTTTTTTTTTTTTTTGAATTTCAGGGGAGAAGGCAAGTTTCAGCAAAGCAGTTACCATTTCAAGCTGAAATTTATCCTTTCCCAGAAGGGGTTAGAAAGTTACCCAGAAACACATTTCCCAGTAGGAAAGACAGGGTCCTGTGGAAAATCACTATCAACTTTCATGCAGAGGTACATGACTTCTACAACCATTTCCTTCACCTTTATGGATGCCTGTTATGATTTTCAGCCATATGAGATTTACCAAAATAACTCAAGGTCTGAGAAGTTGATCACCTGTACAAATTTCAAGTGTCACAGGATCACAGAATGGCCTGTGTTAGGAGGGATCTTGGAGATCACCCATTTCCAACTCCCTGCCATGGGCAGGGACAACTTTCACCAGACCAGATTCCTCAGAACCCCATCCAACCTGTCTCTGAACACTTCCAGGGATGGGGCATCCACAGCTTCTCTGGGAAACCTATTCCGGTGCCTCCCCACCCTCACAGCAAAGAATTTCTTCCTAATATCAGATCTAAACCTACTCTTACTTGAAACCATTCTTCCTTGTCCTGCCACTACAGGCCCTTGTAAATTGTGCCTCTCCATCTTTCTTGTGAGCTTCCTTCAGGTATTGGAAGGCCACAATTAGGTCACCCCAAAGCCTTCTCCTTTCCAGGCTCAACAATCACAATTCTCTCAGCCTCTCCTCATAGGGAGGTGCTCCATCCCTTTGATCCTCTTGGTGGCCTCCTCTGGACTCGCTCCAACAGGTCCATGTCCTTCCAGTGCTGGGACCCCAGAACTGGAGGCAGCACTGTGGGTGGGGTCTCACCAGAGCAGAGCAGAGGGGCAGGATCCCCTCCCTCACCCCCTGCCCACATTGCTTTCGATGCAGCCCAGGACATGGCTACTTTCTGGACACCCAGCATTCAGGGTTGGGGCATATCCAGCCTCTCATCCACCATCATCCCCAAAGTCCTTCTCCCCAGGGCTGCTCTCCATCTGTTCATGCCCCAGCCTGGACTGTGTCCCACATCCCACTGCCTGGAGAGAACTGAGGATGGAAGATGCTTACCTTGAACGGGTACCTGCTACTTTCACTCTTCAGTTCTTCTGAAGTGAAGACTTTCCCAATAAATCTCTTGGCATCATAGATGGTGTTCTGAGGGTTGGCATCAGCCAGTTCCAGGCCATCATACCCCACATACACCCCCCTCTCCGTGAAGGAGACAACACTGGGGATGCTGCTGTGCCCCTTCTCATCTGCAATAACCTTCACCTCTCCTACTCCAGGCAGGAACACGCCCACAGAGCAGTAGGTGGTGCCCAGGTCGATCCCCAGCACCCTGGGGGTGGGCATGGGCAGGTACTGCTGTGCCAGGTAACTGGCCAACAGAAGAGTCAGGACAGCAGAGCCTGCAACACAGAGCCGGGAAACACCGCGTTACAGGAAAGCCTGGGAGTGACAGCAGACCCCTACACCTCGGGTATATTTCCTTCACACACAGGAGTCTGCTCAGCTCCCTCAGGAGCTTTTAATTTCTTCAGAGCTTTCCAGCACATTCAGGTCTCTTTAATTCAGCAGAGAGTGGCTGTCAAAAATCTCAGGCATTGAATACTAAACTGATTAAAAACAGAAAGCCCAAGAGAGACTAGCAAAACCAAAAATATCACCGTAATCATCCCTTCCCCCTCTGCAGCTTAGTTCAGTAACAGGGTAATTAGCACTTCTGGGGGATTGCCTGTCAATGACCCAAGAGGGACACAGTTAATGGGGCTGCACAGAATCACAGTGAAACAACCAAGTCCTGACTCAAACACCCCCAGCTTCACTGCAAGTCTGGAAACAAGGAGACACAAAACCATGTTAACTCATTCTGTTTCAGCCACTGCTCCCAAACAGCATCTTCTTACACCTCTGGACCTTTCTGTGCCTTGAAATCAAGGGGTGCACCAGTGTAAGTAGGGATATGATCCCCCTCCCTGCTCAAACGGGGCCATCCCAGAGCACACGGCCCAAGGTTGTGTCCAGACGGCTCTGGAATATCCCCAGCGAGGGAGTCTCCACACCCTCCCTGTGCCTCGGTTCCTGCCCGTTCCCTTTTCCCATTGCTGGGCGTCCCTGAGCCCTCCCTGCGCACACGGACACACCGCGATGGGGGCCGCTCTCGGTGTCTCTTCCCGGGGCTGAGCGGCCCCAGCTCCCTCAGCCTGTCCTTGTCACAGCTCCATCCCCTCATCATCTTTGTCATCCTCCACGGCTCTCTCGAGGAGCCCGGAACTGGACGCAACCGAGCACGGTAAGCCCGTGCCACCCTGAAGAAGCAGCCCGGGCAGACACCGCCGACAGAGAGTCGCGAGTGCCGCAGTGAAACCCCCTCGATCGCCCCGGCCTGGCTCGCCTCACCCAGCACCGCCATCTGGCCCGCCATGGCTGCCCGGCTCCGCCGTAACGGCTTTTTCCGTGCCGCGCGGGGCACGCCGGGAGCGGTAGTACGCGTGTCCCGTCCGCCCCGCTCCCACCGCTCTGCCCCTGGGCAGAGTGAACGATAACTCCCATCGCGCACCGCGGCGCCGCCGTTTCCGGCGGGTACACCCAATGGGCGGGGAGTGGCTCACTCGTTGGGAGGGGAGGGCGGGTGTCGAGAGGTGACGCATGCGTATTTCCGGGCCTGGGCGGTCGCATTGGCTTCTGGGAGCAGCAGTTCCGGGCCCCGCCGCCATGTTGCCCGCTTGCTGTCCGGTCGATGAGCAGCGGCAGAGGCGGCCCTTCAATAAACGGCATCGAAACACTCGTGTTAGTGACTGACGGGGGGAGAGTTACTCAAACCCCTGGCATTTGGTCCCTCTCTCAGGGTCCCTCTCAGTGCCCGACCAGTGTGCCCCATCCCACCCTCAGTTAGAGTATCACAGTATCAGAGTATCACAATATTAACAAGGTTGGGATTATCGAGTCCAACCTATAACCAACATCAACCTACCATCTAAACTATGACACCAAGTGCCTCATCCAACTTTTCCTTGAATACCTTCAGGGACAGTGACTCCACCACCTCCCCAGGCAGCCCATTTCAATGGCAAATCAACCTTTCAGTGAAAAGCCTTTTTCTGATTTTGACCCTAAACTTCTCCTGACAGAGTTTGAAACTGTGTCCCCTTGTTCTGTCACCAGAAGCCCGAGAGAAGAGCCCAACCCCCGCCTGGCTACAACCTCCTTTCAGGTAGTTGCAGAGAGTGATAAGGTCTCCCCAGAGCCTCCTCTTCTCCAGGATAAACAACCCCAGCTCCCTCAACCACTTCCCATAGGGCTTGTGCTCCAGCCCCTTCACCATCCTCGTTATCATTCCCTGGACACCTTCGAGCATCATGACATCTTCCTTAAACTGAGAACCCAGAACTGGACACAGCACTCAAGGTGTGGCCTAACCAGTGCCAAGTACAGGGGAAGGATAACTTCCGTAGTTCTACTGGCCACACTATTCCTGATACAAGCCAGGATGCCATTGACCTTCTAGGCCATCTGGGCACACTGCTGGGTCGTGTTAAGTTTCTTATCTACCAGTACTTCCAAGTCCCTTTCTGCCTGACCACTCTCTAGCCTCTCTGTCCCCAGCCTGTAGCTCTCCATGGGGTTATTATGACCAAAGGGTAGAACCGGGAAGTTGGACTTGTTAAATCTCATCCTATTGGAATTAGCCCATGTCTCCAATCTGCCAAAATCCCTGTGGAGGGCCCTCTTACCCTCTAACAGATCAACACTTGCTCCCAGCTTGGTATCATCGTCTGCAAGTTCTTGCCCAACAGGCTCCCTGTGAGACAGAATAGAGGATCAGTTTCCTATTAATCACAGAAGTTACAAAGCAGTCCTCCCTAACTTCTCCCCATTCTTAACTTACTTTTATACTACTTCTTTAGGTGGAGCTTTGGTGACTTCAACCATATCTCTTACTGGGTGAGGGATGGTGGCACCTTGGGAATGGTTATCTTAGGATAGTCCCTTGGGATGCATCAGTCCAAGGACAGGGATTTCACCGCGTTGCTGATTCAACAGCTTGACATCTTCCTTTATCTCCCTTGGTTTTCAGCTGCTGTGCAGTTTATCAGCTGGGTTTTTGGCAGAGCCCAGCTGTGGTGTCTCCACTCTCTATTCAATCCCCCTTCAATTGTACCATGTGGGCCAGGCCAGGTTTGCTGACTGCCTTCCTTCCAGGGAGCACCAAACCTACTTTCTCCTCTGATTTCTGTACCCCCTGTTAACTTTACACCCCAGTCACCTCCTCACCTTGTTCCTATCTCAGAGCTGAGGTGAGCAGGGGCAAGCCTTGGGTCTGGCTGCTGCACATGGCAGGGAAGGTACCTGAGGTTCTGTAGAGAAACTTCGAGTTCTTTGGCTGTGGACAAGGAAAACCATGCTCATGGGCTTGTTCTTTATTCTCTGGGAAAGGTTCCATCTGCTCTTGTTGCCATTTAGGGACTCTAAACACAGACAGAGTCAGATTCAGAAAGGAGACATTGTGAAAGTTTTCCATAAATCCCATCTATTCTCAAACCTTTATATATACATTCCAGAAAACAAAGAAACCACAGTTCATTGGCTGCAAGTCTCTTATTAATATTCTACTTCCTATTGGTTAAATTTTCCTATGCTAATTAGTCTACATGAAATGGTTCAACAGTGAGAAAACCATAGCACCTTTTACCTCTTTGTATCAATGGAGAAGGGGGATTTTCTTCTTTCCCACCTGACATTTAGACAAATAAAGAAAGTGCAAGTGAAACCTGCCCCTCAAATGCATCCTGTAGGAGCAGAAGTGGGAATGACTCCAAGAAATACAACATCAAATACAATGTAGGTTTGCTTCTTGTCAGCTGTCTCTCTCCTGTGCTCTGCTTTCATAAGGAGTAATGGATTTTCAGGCTCTTCCGGATCAGGTTTCTGTTTCAGGTAGAAATTATTTGTTTCCTTAATGTAGTTTAAGTTAGATGCTTTTTGATAGAAAATGTTCATAAATGAATGGTTGGTAGAAAATAGCATAGTGGAGAAAAGTTAGACTAAGTTCTATTGCAGTTACCATCTATAACATCTCTGTTTCTCCTATGTGATGAAAAGGCACATAACCCAGAAATAAGTCCCAAGAGCTTACTTCTTAAAAGCTTCTTCTCCATGCAAACAAATAGCACCATTTTAACTTAATAGTATGAAATGTATGTGTCCTCCACTCATGGTTTATAAAGTTATAGTGGTGTGCTTCATTCTCGGCATGAGAAGGTGGAAACTCTGCAGTAAGGGAAGAGAAAGTTAAGCCATTCAGCCTTCTTAATGGCTCAGGATCTGACTGTTTTTATTATTACATAGGTAACTAATTGCGATGTGTAAGAGTTGGATATTTTAATCATATTTCTTGAAGTGGAACCATTGCAATTGTGCTCATTCTTAAGTGAGGGGAAACTTGCAATCCTTGTTTACAGTATTTCTTCACTCATATAACTCATGAGCAGGCACTTTGTGTTTTATGTGACTGTCAGTGAATGGTGAGCAGAAAAAAGGTTTAGGGTAAATAGAGCATACGACTAAACTGGATTTTGCTCATAATTTTGATATGTTATAGCAGCCTTTTTAATGCATAGGGACCATCTGAAATATCACACTGGAGTGCAGATGTGGAGGGATGTTTTATAAAAATGTTGACACAAAACTACATTTCAAACATTTCTTCCTTTTCTAAAGCTTAGGCCAGGCTTCGTTTTTTGTCCTTGAGATTAAACCTCTGAAAGACATTGGGGTCACTTGAGATCATACCTACCAAAGGACAGAACTCAAATGCCCTTTGCTGTATTATTTTCCTTTTCTTTCTCCAAAGCAAAGCTGCTTAATGAATTCAGCATATCAGTCAAGGCCTCCCCACCTGACTGACTCCCTGGAGACCTGGCTGTTCCCTGCAGGATTACACAGCACGGGCCACCTGCCTGGAAGTCAAATCAAGGAGAGCATCTCAGCAGCTTTTCTGCCCTGCAGCAAAGGTACGTCATACCAGAATTTCTTCAGAAGCCACCAAATTCTGTGTAGCTGTTTTGGGCTTTTGTGTCATTTGAAGGCTCAATCCACCATATGTACTCTGTAGTCCCTTGAAGGCAACATTTGGCCTTCAGTACCTATGCTTAGATGAAGTCCAGAAATGCCTAATTTTTTTTCCACACATCTTCATAACCTATTAGGACCTGCTCATGGATACTCCTGGACTCTGCACAGAGATGCCAGACTTCTCTTGCACAAAAGCACAATTGGCAGAACTAATCCTAATGAGCTTGTCCTTGTGTTCTTGGGCATTACCACAGTGGCTCTTACCTGCCCTCACAGAGCTCTCATTTTTGAAGTGAGACCTGTTTCTATTTTCCTTCATTATCTGAGGGAGTGCTACACCCAGGAGTGGGTTGTTCAGGAGCAGGAGGCAACACTCAGTGTTTCTGGAGAAAAAGACTTGATTTTGTACAGAATAATTCAATATTCACAGATCAATAAAGGGAGAGGCTTATTTGACTGGGAGGGGAAAGCTGTGTGTAACCCCAGCCCCACAGACTGCTTCATGGGGAAAGCGTAAATGCGGTTAAGGGCAGACACTGGAATACTGGTCTTCTTTTCCTGAAATGACATACTTTATCCGCTTCCCTGTAACAGCAGGCAAGGACACACAGATTCTTGAGCATCCTCTCCTGAGGGTGGGTAATGCAAGTTCAGATCCATACAACTCCTCTGAAAAAGCCTATCACTGTGATAAAACCTCCCTGGATGTAGCAGAGTGAGGGTGAGTGACGTGCTGCACTGACATGGGCTGTTAGTCCTGAGCAGCCTCTGCTGTCTGCTGGCTTGGATTCCTGGGCTGTGCTGGCTGTGCCACCTCAGCTGGCCCTTGACGACCACTCACCGGGCCCTCAACACTCGCCCACTGCTGGCTTGATTGTAAAAGGGGTGTGCAGCTCAATCCCTCCGAGGGTCTCGGCCACATGCTTGTTTATCCTTCTTAGTGCATCTGTTCACTCTGCTAGTAAGCTGTTTATAACATTTCAAACGCTTTTCAGGGATTAATTTCCTTCAAGGGGCTGTTCTTTTTCCTTGGTGCTTTGATAGGTGGAGGTAAACATGTTTTTGTCTGCAAGTAGCTTGAGGGAAAGAGTTGTTCTTACAATGTAAGAGCAGAGACTGATTTTAAAACGGTCTCCCATCAGATGTGAACTGGTGTCTGCAGGAAAAATCCTGCTACACTGGGGAGTATCACTCAAACCATAGGCCTGTGATGTGCTAAACACAGTTCAAGCATTCGGTGTACATGTAATCAAGTACAGCTTGTTTTCATTTGTAGGATGCTTTGCATCAGCTGTATCCTCACACTTGGAGGAAAGAGAGTTGAGTTTACAAGGCATCCTCTTTTCTGCTGTTGTATAAAACAGGGCTTCCTCTTTCTAGGACTTACTTGGTGTGTGTTTTCTGCACCATCTCAGTCATCTAAAAGCCAGTGTCTAAAGCTGAAACACAGGGTGCCAGGATATTGTCAAACCACAGTGTGATCCCAGCAGTCCAGTATGATCAAACTGTTTTTTCCCACTGGGAAGGACAGAGGGGGAGAGGGATCTCGATCCACTTTGTAAGTGGAGAGTGTAGTCAATGTCTCTGTGGGAAGGGAAGTGATTTATATAGATTCTAGGGTTTGAAACCTCATTTTCAGTTCTTAACAGGTAGCAGTAAGTTCTTAGCCATAGTGTGATCCCATTGTCAAAATTACAGAGGTCACTGTTTGTTCTTTTCCCTAATTAAAACATTGATCTCCCCCTGCTGTATACGGTTGGGAAAGGGACGGTTTCACTGGTACCCAGCCTTCCTCTGACAGACAGTTCAATGTCAGGCATCTGGAAGAGGAATATAACCTTCAATTTAGATGCAAAAGTCTCCATTTAAATTCCGGCATATAGCCTAAAGATTTCTGGCTCCCGTTGTGTGGCCGACTGGCCATCGCCGTGTAGGTGTGTGCTGAATTCTCATTAGCCAAAGACCTGCTCCCCAGATGGAGGCAGCAGGAACAGCTCGGGGCTGTTCCCAGGATCTGCAGCCCCAGAGCGTGAAAGGAGTGTGAGGAGTTTCCAGCAGGTGTCTCTGCCGTGCAGCATTGCATCCCCAGAACGCTTTAAGTGTTTAATAGATACCTGCAGATTCTTATAAAGCATATTAACCTTTTGCAATAGTTATCCAAAGTCTTGTAAAGGCATACGTTATGAAAATGGTGCCTCATTTTTCATTAGAGTTTATTTAATTGCTTTAACATACCTATTTCACTGAACCCTCATGAAATAATTTTGAGGTTAACAATTAAATTATTATTTCCCCTTTTATGAATACAGCTGCAGTGATATGAGAATAATGTAACCTGGTAGATGCCCAGGAAAAACAGTCTGGAAGAGAAATGATATTTTCTCTGATGTCTCTGCCACTTCTGTACTTGAATTTCAGTTGGTCTGCAAGCCTGATACAGATTTCTGTGATATGAATAATAATAATAATTATTATTGAAGAGACAAAGATACATATTTATTGAAGAGACAAAGCAATTTGGCACTTGCTAGTCTGGCATCTGAGAGTTTCTCTTTCTGCTTCACCATAATGAAGTGTGTAGGTGTTGCAAGGCCGAATGGCAGCTGTGGGATTGGCTGAATTCTTCCCAGCCACAGCAGCCTGGGCTAGTGGGGCTGAATCATGTCTTGGCTTGGATTTGTGCTGATGTCTGGAACACATCATTCATCTACTGCTCAGGGTATCCTATGAGGAAGCAGGGAGGACAGTACCATGGGGTGACAGGAAAACTGATTGCTTGTACTAGTGTTTGGTGCACCTCATTGTAGAAGCTGCTGCAGAGAGCAAGCTGTAGCACAAGAAGGATGGTGTGGCTGGGAGACTCATCATCTGCACGAATCATGACAGTGATAATGATAATGAACAAGAATCCTAGCAATCTCTCAAGGGGCCATTTTCTCATTCACGCTGTTGCTGTGCATATGAAATCCATACAGATGTCAGTCAGGCTTGTCAATTTTGCCTATTATAAATGACAACAAAAGGATAAACAGAAGAATGCACTCTAAGAGTGAGCCTTAATAGCGAGCTCTCCAGGCACAGAAGTTCTGCAATATGTGTGGATAGAGAAAAATCCTGCTTTTTTTTGTGGAGTACTGAAGCTGAAGTATCAGAGTATCTATTTTACATTTGTCCTTTTCCTGAGATAACACATACAGTGCTTCAGTGAGTTTGTGCACTGGATAAGAACTTGTGGGACTTTACAATGAATCTTTTGATTGACACAGAAGATCTATTTCTATTATCACTTAGAAATAGTGTTATGGTACTCCAGGAGCAACTATGTTATACTTATTTTCCTAGAAGACCTAGTCCCTGGCCCAAATGATTCCTAATCCAAGTGTACAGAAGAAGTAATAGTTAAGACTATTCTTCTTCACGCAGTGTGAAGCAGAGGAACACAGAGGATGAATGACTTAAGAATAGATAACAAGCCTGGAGGGCTTGAAACAAAATGTCTCAAGCACTGTTCCAGGGAGCTCACAACACCAGCCTTCTTCCATTCTTTTAAGGAAAGGAATCTGTATTAAGGAGGATCAGCAAAGATCTGATGGGAGAGAAGTGTCCTTATTTATAATTGCTCTTTGGGCAAAGTGGTGATGGCATTTCCTAATGATCTTTATAGTACATATCTGTCCTGCAGGAACCAGAATTGCCACTATTAGATAAATACCCGTCATATTTCCATTTAATGAATATGTGGTTCAAATGCAACTATGATGTGAGCAAGCTCATCCAGCATTATACAAACTGAGTTTGATTTAATTTCTGTGTATGACATGTGAAGCCAATAGCACTTGACAGCATATCCCACCATGCTTTTTTCATACTATAGTCCATCTGAAATAGGGAAAGAAATGTTGAGAACACAGAAGAAGAAAACTATGTCATCAGCCTCAGTCAAGGTCCTTAGTGTTGCTTTGTACCTTCCTAGAACCTCTGGTCAATTGGCATCCACGTCACATTAGTCGTTGCCTGTGCCAAGGCTTGCAACGTACCTGGAGGGCTCTTAAATCTATTTCTGACAATATTGATGGAATCATTCCGACATTAGTCAGATTACTCTTACAAGACAAGCTAAGATGTCTTCTTTTCTCAACATCACTCCTCTGCACACTGTCGTGTGAGTAGCAAGTGTCTGTTTAGCCTGGAGTGAAGTTTGTTGGAAGCAGATACTGTAAAGTTAAAGCCATGGCAGAGGAAGTGTGCACTATAGGGAAAATGATCCATCCACAGAAGTAGAAATTAGTCTTTCTGTCCGATCACAAAAATAAAAGTCCCATGCCAGCTTTCTCTCATTTCTTGAATGATTGCACTGTGTGTGTAGGTCTGCTGGAATGTATCAATACCTTCATGCAGCCAATAATTCATTGCCATGCTTTTGGCTCAGTCCTGCTGCTCAGATATGCAAGTGCTTGAAAAATCAGCTATTGTTTATGCACACTCCAGCACAGTCGTAGACTTTACAAGACATGTGAAATCTGCATGCCAGCATATTTGTGGGCACTGAGCCCTTAAGCTTCAGAATAATTTTACCAAATACAAAATACTGGTAAAAATGCAAGAGTATGTTTATGTCATGGTTCTAAGAAACATTTCTGTCTGTGTGCAAACGGTCTCATTGGGCAAGACTGCTTATTTTCTTTTGCTGTTTGCAGCACATGGCAGAAAGAGTGCTGGGGCTGTTGGTATGCTGAGGTGCTCCGTAATTGCAACTAAACAGCAGTGTGAGGGAGGGATTTCACAATCTCAGAAAGACATAGAAGAAGAATATTAATTTCTGCTGAATTTTTGGGACAGAGAATCTCTTCATATGTTCTGGAGAAGCCCCAAATGTTTCCCATCTCAGTATAATAGCTCTTTTCTTGCTGTCAGTCAGTCCCAAAGTGAGCAGAGCTGACAGATTTTGATTCTTTCAGATTTTCCCTTTCCTAAGGACCTTGACAGAGCTTTAGCTGCAGCAACAACAAACTAACTTCCTTTTTTTCCCTCCCCCTTACCTGTTAACTCCCACTGTCCTCTCTCTCTCTCAAGAAGATGTACATTCAGTTCCTATCATGCAACATCAATACTTTACCCTCAATTGGCTGAAAAAGATCCAAGGAACAATACAACATTACGTGTGCTTCTCTGTCTACCGTATACTGCAGTAACCATCTTCTATGCTTTCATTTCAGAAACAGTCGGATATGACAGAAGAACTGTAGGATAGATACAGATACTTATTGATGTGCCACTCAAAAGGAATATAGTTAGGCAACTGCCACACGTCTACAAAACCTGCAATATGCATATCAGCAAAATAAAACAAAAATTAATGGTAAAGAAAGGTTTTGCAATTTCAGTGTTAATGAATAATCCAAATTGAAATATCTGTGTCTTCAGACTTGTCGCTATTACATTCGTTTAAAGCAAAACAATAGTTGTGTATCATGCTGTGTATGGACACAGTTATTAATATGCAGCTTTTTGAAGTTGGATTACACATTCTGGCTCAATACTTGGAAAATATGGCATTTCTGGGTAGTTCCAAAGGATATGTCATTGGAAGCCAAATATTAGACCTCTTTTTGGTAATTTGATTTTGTACAGTAGATCTCATGTAAAATAACATTGAGTTAACTGTTATCTGCAGTCACTGAGTGTTAGTAATTCACTACCGTTATGTCTTTTTTTCTGATTTCTGTATGTGGGAAAGAATTCGATGGATAAACCTCTTGCTATTATATATTTTAGTTTTGAATTGCATGACCCTAAAAGCTGACCAAGACAAGCAAAGCCTTCTTCTTGTTCTTAAAAAAAAGTTTATTAGACAAAAAGCTTTACTAACCTTTCTCCAGTTCTCAGGACTCATCTTTATTTTTTTTTAGTGGAGATTGATAGATTTTAGCTCAAAGGTGTAATAAACAGTAGCAGAGCTCTCTCTGTAAAAGACAATGCTAAGAAAAATGCAGTTTAGTTTGCAGCCTACGATAATGAGGTAATTCATGGAGGGCCTGTCAGGAAAATCAGCTTGCCATCTCTATGTCATTTTTAAACTGTGTGCATTACTGTGAAGTTTTCTCTATCTATACTGAGGAATGGCAATGGAAATGGGAGAAAAAAGGCACTTTTTAAACACAAGCATTTTGATCAATTTGGGGGAAGTGAAACAGATCCACTTCTTGTTGGGAAACAGATCCACTTCTCTGCTCCTCCTGCTGGTCTCCATCCAGCTTGGTGCTTTGTAGTCTCCCTTGCATCCAGACTGGTTTTTCCAGCATGAGCAGAGCCCTTCACACGGAACATGGTGAATCACATGCCCTCTTAGGGGAGTGTACAGTCCAATAATGCCATCTGAGTGGATAGTTTTTGTGGCTCCTTCTCAGCAGTTAACAAAAAACCCCATTGCAAACCCATCTGTGAAACATTATTTAGTGCTAAACAGAATTGAGAAAGTCAGGATTAGGGAAAAAACTGTTCATGATGAAAGAAAAAGCTTGAATTTGTTGGATAGCGCTTTAAGCAGCCAAACTGTTTAGTTCTACCTACTCTTACCACTGTTGTGCATTTAAACGTTTATTTTCCAGCTCTTATTTTTTTAATATAGAAGAAATGTTCTGTGTGCAGTTATATTTAAGTTACTCTATGTGATTACAACATTCTGTTTGTCTATCTGACCAGCCTCTGTTCCAACTGAAAGGCAACATGGAGTAGTAGAGTAGTTAGAGAAGCAAAAGCCATATTAGACTGAAGTCCATCATCCTGGAAGGGTGTGATATAACACTGTGAAAGAGGCCATGTCAGATATTAAATTGATATAATACAGGAGTGCTTTACACTGTCTTAAATTATAATGAGAAGGAGCAGCCCAGGAGTGGATTTCTTGTCTGTGTAATAGCTGAGCTAGAGGTAATGCGCAGACTATTACAAGAAACAGACCGATGAGTTAGTTCATGCAGTTAAACCTCCTCCAGCATCAGCCTTGCGCATTTGGGACTGTGAGGTTGTGGACGACATACTGGCTGTGATCCAAGTGATAGAGCCTGCTTCAGTCCTTGGAACACAAGACAGGTCTTGAAACACAAACCGTCAAAGCCAAGGGTTTTTTTCCTGTTGTTTCAGAGCAAAGCAATTCCTAGCTCTGCACAGCCCCAATGGAAGGACTCGGTGTCGCAGTAGGTGGCACTCTGTCCCCAGGCAGCCCCGATCCCTCGCAGGAGCCTTGGGCAGCTGGAGGTGGTGGATTTGTGCTTAGCATCTGAAGGCAGCCCTAATGTCTCGCTAGGAGGATGAAAAATCCCGTGCCATGTTTTCAGAAGAAAAGATATATACCTTTTGGCATCCTGTCCGGTCCCAAAGTTAAATGGATCTGTTCTACATAGCTTCTCCAACATTTTAATTGATGCAGCTGTAACTGGTGCTTTGCTTCCCCTAGACTGAAGCAGGCTTTGAATTCCCTCACCCCTACTCCCCAAATGTAAAGTAAAACAGCATTTAACAGTGCTCGTTAATATGTACTGCACATTAATGCAGTTGTGGAAACTAGCACAGTACAAATATCCTCTTTCATAACGATTTTCTTCAGTAGATTTATTTTAGTAAAATATTAAACAATGGAGTAGGGGTTCTTTTATACTCTTCTGCTGCTGAAGATATTATTGAGAGACAAGGAATATCTTTAGTGCAGTGCTTTAAACTCTCACAACAGTTTTGTTTTTTTCTCTTAAAACACTTTTAACAAAAATACATTGCAGCAGGTGCCCTGGTTTCATTTCTACATGTTCTCTTCTCAGAGGTTTCACATACCTCAGAAATGGAAAGTCAAACTACACAGCATGAATTTGCTGCTGATGGCCATATATTCAGGGGTAGACTAATAAAAATACTACATTTCTTCTCAATAAAATGTACATTCCAGTGCTGAGTAAATACTAAACACAATGGCTGAAAGATCCTGTTACTAAGGCAACCAACTCCCATGTTATCTTTAAATATATATACATAGTCCCTCTGCTACTTGAAAAGAAAAATTCTTGTCAAGATTTGGTGATCTGAATTCTTGGTGAGATCTGTCTTATGAAAGGCTAAATATTCTGGGTGCCTCAGTCTGGACTTTCAGGTTGACAATAAGAGCAAGAACAGAAGCTGATGGAAAGGATAATGATTTTCAAGTTGCAAAGTAATGGCCAACCTATGCAAAATAACTGTTAGAAAAAACTTTTCCAAGGCTTATGTATGCCATAAGTTCCTTCAGAGAATTAATATATGTAAATATTTCATAGCACCTTCTTCTGAGACAGCCCTTTTAGCTTGCTGTGTTAGGCAGGCCAATGTGTTTTTGTGGTAATTCTTGTAACTAATGAGCCTAAGCAAAGAATGCCCAGTGGAGTGTGGTATGCAGTCTATACACCTTAATGTTAGTATTTATTTCCAAATACATCTTTTTGACATATACATCATCCACTATACCTAGCAAGTGTTCATAACTCAGTGCCACTCCAAAAAAAAGGAAGTGTGTACTTGAGTGTGTACTACATGCACAGTAGTTCTCTTCCAGCTTTCTCAGGGACAACTGTTTTTTGCTATAGATGTTTATTTTGAGGGCCACTCAGCTGTAATTTTTACGCAATGTGAAAAGAAGAATTTCCTCAGTGAAAGTTTAGTTCTTATGCTGGTGTAATGTCAGTTTAATTCAGGATTGAAAATTAACTCAATATCAACACCCCAGAAGAGAAGGTATCTGAAAACCCAGAACTTCATTGCTGTCTTAAACCATCCTTGGAGGCAATCTGGGTTCATGGCATGTGGCCTGCTGAGTAGAAATAGTTCAGTGGACCTTGTACTGGACAAGTTTGCAGCTTCTTACACCTCACCATGCTTTCAGCAGAATTAGTAAGACCTATATTTGGGATTACCTTTAGGAGTTACCTTTTAAAATAAAGAACATTTAAATAACTCCAGATTAGTGCCTTATCCCAGCAGCTCAGCCCCACACATCTCTGAAGGGCAGTTATAAAAAGCAGGTATAAAAGGAGTCACAGAGTAAGCTTGAGGGACAATGAAATTGTATTAGATGAGACTTTCTCCTCCAAGTGAAATCTTCACCCCAGTCTGTCTCTCACAGATATAAGTTGTGAGGCAATTTGAAAATACTTTTTATATCTTCTCCATTAAGTCTAAGAATTTTTGGCCAGAACTGGGGAAATTCACCTGTGGGGCACAAAGATCTGCTTTGCTTTTCTTTTTTTTAGCACTGAAAGAAGTGTCTGTCCTTTCTCTCATGTCATGTAATAAGTTTAGGAGGTCCTTATCCATGTCCCTCAGCTGGGTTGCTCTCTCTCCATGGCTTGAGTCCAAGTACTTTCAACTCTTTTTGACATCTCAGAAGTGACCATTCTGTTCACATTTTTAGAAAATACCAGAGATACACTGAGGCTGAGAAAAATCCTTGCTCCTAAATAACCTGTTCTGGATGAAACTTTTCTTGTCTCATTTCTTTCACAGTCTTTTCAGAGGTTTCCCTAGTGTGGTCATGAAGGCAGTGCTTTTAATTAGGGAAACCCATTGTTCCAAGCACAATTGACACAGTCCTTTGTCAGTTATCCCCCAATAGGGATAATGGTATTTTATCCTTAAATCCAAAGGTTAAGTGTGTTTTAACCAAAGTGTCTAAACCCAATGCTTAACTGCAATGTGTATGAGGTCTGTCCCATACAGTTTTCTAACTGGCTCACAGCAGATGCTCGAGGAATGCACCCTCCCCTGGGAGGCCTCTGTCCGTCTGGAGTTCCCAAGCAGCCCTTAGGCTGCACTTCTCCCTTTTCATCAACACTAAACTCCTTGCTCTCAAAACCTTCAGGGAATGTGGATAACACAAGCATGGAAATGGGATTTTTAGTAAAAAGTGGCCAAATGTTCAGACATCTCCTCTAAAGATATTTGTGCTTCTAGTGAAAAAAAGAGTCTGATCCCAATAAGAAGTCTATTTCTAAATTAATAATAATTTTTAAAACCCCTCAAGTCTGAGATACATTAAAATACAAGGTGACATTTGAATATGTACTGTGGGTCAAATTACAATGCTCTAGGGCACGCTGGGTACTGTTTTACTTGCAAATAGTTCCATTAATTTCAGTGACCCAGTTACGGAGTAAGATGCCACTCAGCAAGAGAAAAGATGTTAAAAATCTGCCCACAATATTTGATGATAATTTGATTTCTGTGATACCTTCCAGACCCAATCACCCCACTCTGCTTTCACCACATTGCAGCATCTCTTTCATGGATGCTGACATTTCTAGATGGCTGTCAGCCTTTGTGATGAAAAATACTAGAATAACATTGCAGCTCTGCTAATAAAGCATATATACATCCATTCATGAGGAGAGTATTTTTTTGAGTGATTCTTGTAAAATTCCTTGGATTTTTCTTTTTTAAGTTGATACTCAGATTTCTGTGACAATGGTAATTTCTGTGTATTTGCATATTGTAGGCTGTGCAGTGACAAATGGAGATAACTGATTTTCTCCCCAAAGTAATTTGGTGCTCTTCACTTCAGAGATCATCCTTTAGATTATCGACTCCTTATTATTAGTCATTTGCAAAATTATTGCTATGGCTGTGAGGTTCATAGCCCTGTCAGACTTTTGGCTTCTATTCCTCAGGGTTTTCTTTCTGACCAGGAAGGTTTTAATCCTCTTGTACTTACAAAAAGAAAACAAAACAAACAAACAAACAAAATACCCAGCCCACCACCCAGCTAGCTATGCTGGCACCTTCTTCAATAAGGCCGACATTTCAAATCAGTTCTTTATCAGCACATGCTTCATGCTTGCTTTTATGATGGCCTCAAAAATTGTTACAAAAACCTTGGTCAGTGATGATAACCTCTCCAGAGCACTGACCTACAGCAAGGAGAGGAGTGTTTCCCAGTGACTACAGTATAGAACCAAATAAGTAGTTTGTGCTTGGAATTGACTACACTGTCACTCTTTTCAGTGTTTCACAGTTGGACTAACACTTTGCTTATGATAGCTCTGCCCCATTTTTTTTGGTTTCAAATAAATTTTTAGCTGCAACATAAAGCCTCTCTCTAGGCTACATGGTACATCGACATTAGTTGTATTTACTCCAAGATTTTCAAGATTATCAGAATAGCTTTTGAAGATTTAGAGTAGACCTAGTGTGGGAGCCTTTTTGGTTTGGGTTGGATGTTCTTTTAATGACAAAAGGTGAAGTTCACATTTTAGAAAAAGTTCACTGAATTATTCATAGCTATTACATTTTTAATGAACAGTGGTTGCTTATATTGATCTTCCAAGCATTTAGGACTTCACAGAAGTGGTATGGATAATCTAAATTTAAGGTATTGTTTGAGTTTCAGATATGGCCATTTCTCTGTTTGCCCTCTATTTTTGTAGCAAGAAAGTGGCATTCCTCAGTGTTCTAACACTGCAGGTAGTAGTGACTCAGTGCTTCCATTACCATCTGGGGTTCCCCACTTGTGCCTTTGTTGATTTCTGGCTTGCAGTTAAGCTAACCATTGAGTAGGAAGGAACTGGTTTTAGTTGTGCAGCTGCATCTGAACTGGGAGTAGCAGGGAAATGATGGAGCCATCCCAGTATTTTCCATGGCAATAGCACGATTGGCCATGGCACTCCGGCATTGTACATGTCTTTTATTTGTAAATCAAACTTTGTGAGCTTCCTGTCAAGCTCACTGTCCTGTGGGAAAAATAATATAAAAGTGGAACCCAAATAAAGGTATTCCTATACATGCATTCTTGTGTGTATACCCAAATCCCTCATTTTCCTCTGAATTGGTAGTTTTCTGTTTGTTAGGAGCCATGGTTGTCTGCCTGTGAGGGGCTCAGGAAAACCTCTGAACAATGAAGAAGCGTTCTGTACTTCCTTAGTTTTAGCATAGCTCTGATAAACAGATCTCTCATCTCAGCCATATATTTCTCTGGTAAAGGTGATTCCACAAACTTTAGGGTAAACTTGCTCTGTTGCCCAAGTTTTCCAATTGTTATAACATTTACCTAATATTTAATCTAAATTCCCTCTTGTTTCATCTTAAACCCATTACTTCTTGTTTTGTCCTTGTTCTCTAATGAGAATAATTGGTCTACATCCTCTCCATAACAGCCCTTTGCATATTTGTAGAGAGTAATGCTTCCCCTCAGTCCTCTTTCCTACTGACTAAGCAGCCTCTGCTCTCATAACCTTTTCTCAGAGGTCTTATTTACTAACTCCTAAATAATTTTTGTTGCTCTCCTCTGAACTCTCTCCAATTTCTCTGTCTGTTTTAAAATGTGATGCCCCAAAATGAATGCTGTTCTCTGAAAGAGGCCTAGCTGATGCTAAGTAGAGCAGAATAATTATCCTGCTTTTTTAACATGAGGTATTCCTCAGCTCAGCTCTCGCCTCATCTGTCAGAGCTCAGTCCCCTGGCCTCTCCATCCATTTGTTACCCTTTGTAACCCTGCAGAAAACAGGAGCTTTCTAATGCAACGTTTTTAGGGCAAAACCAAATAAATTAACTCTTCATGTCTTAATTGCTCCCCTTTCCAAAGGGGAGACACTTCCCTCTCTGTTTACTCACTCATGGAGAAGCACCTGGCAGCTGAGCTGTGAGGTCTGGGGGAGCTCCAGCAGACTCTGAGGTCCCTCAGCCCACCCACAGGCACTGCAGCCCTGCCTTCCCCTTCCCTACACCTGCCCAAGGGCTGCAATATCCCACACCTTCCCCTCGTGTGTGTCCCACCTGCCACTCACGGTTGCCCCCACAGCTGGGATGCTGTTAATGAAGCATGACCAGAGTGGCCATGACCAAGAGCTGTCAGAGCCCTCAGCCCTCAGGAGGTTTTTCTTGGTGAGGTGGTCCCAGCTTGACTGTCCATCTCAGGCAGGCATGTGGCTGGAAATGTGTGGCCATGTAGTTTGATGTTGCTCTCAGGTAAAACCAAGAGCTGAGCCCAGGATTTCTTCTGAAAACTCACATCACAGTTGACACAGGGGCAGTGCTGACAGAGGACCCATCTTTGGGTGAGATGCACCTCACCATTTTTAGTGAGGATTCATGTTTTCCCTTTTGGCCTGTCAGGAGTTGAGCCTTATGATTTGGCCATTGAATTTCCCCGGTGCACTGCAGCTCTGGAGACCTGCACAGGGAGCTTCTCATGAGTGGGGAGGATGGGCCTGGGAAGTGGCGGTGGCTGCCACCAGCATGCTGGTGACAGAAATTGCAGAGTCAGGGAAGGAAGAGCACATTAATTTTTTTCAGTCATACTCAGTGAGTGGAGGATGTATTTATCTTAATTCAGAAAAAGTTATCAAGGCAAGAGGTTTTATTTTGTTGTCATACTCATACTATAAATGGTCTGGTGGAGCATCATTCCTGCTATTTGTTTGTGCACTTGGTGTGAAAGGTTTGAGGGGGGAGGCTGCTCAGCAGCATGGGAACTGCAAGGGCAGCATGGCTTCACAGCTGGTGGCTCACTGCCCATGACAGGCAGGCACTGTTTTGAAGTTCTCTTGCAGGTAGAAGCTAAGAGGTTATTTCCCAATTCTGTGCCAGCTCACAACAGTGAGAGCTGAGCTGCTGATACTCTGAGAGGTCCATGATCCAAGAAGAACATAGATAAACACAGGATGTGACTTGTAACATTGACCACCACCCCTTTACAAAAGAACCTTTAGCAAAATTTGTGTCTCTTTACATTACAATTTATGCCCATAATAAGGGGACAGCGATACTTTTCAAGGAGTGCCATGTGATATACTCAAAATGTTTGACAGGCTTTGGAGCTGAATTCAGAGCCCTCTCTTTCAAACCTCCCCTTTGACTTTGTAGAGCTTGGGAGTCAGCCCTGAAGACCCTCTGAGTGGAAGCTCTGCTGTAGGTGATTATTTCTTTCAGAAAGCAAGACAATACCTGCTGACATGCTGCTTTGACTGCAAAGAATTAAAAACTCAGTGAATTAATTCTGCATAAAAGTTCCGGTCCCAGACTTCGAGAGAGTGGTAAAAATACACCAGCATCTCAGGCTCTGTGTTCAGCAAAGGCTCTGGGCCAGAGCTTTGGCTTTGCTGAGTCCACGTTTGTTGAAGCAAAGCGAGGAACTGGTAATGACTTCTAACTCCATGTCTGGCTGCCAGCCCACAGCCAGGGAGCTGCTCTGTAGCTCTGTAGCCTCTAATGGTGTATCCAAGGCCTTGATCCCAATGAGCATGGATGGTATAACGTGGGTGCATCTCCTGTGCCCTTCTCTCCCTTTCTCTCTGCCTCCCCTGCTGACATGCGCCTTGGAGCAAAGGTGGCAAAGGGGCAGCAGCACACTCTTGAGGGATCATTTCAGTACTGGCAATCAATCATGCATGCAGGTATAACACAGCTTCTTTCTTTTACCTCAGAACCTCTAAGCAAAGCAGAGAACGTGCCCAGGATTTACGAGGCTCATGCTGAATGCAGCAACCAGCATCATTGCCTGCTGCATTTTTCCAGATCGGTGCACCAGTATGCTGCTTAATACACCCCTGGCATAGTGTGCAACAGTAGTGAGATCTATACCTTAAAGCTAAAATTGAGGACAAGAGGAGATGAACAGCATAGTTGTTTTTCATGCCACACAAAGTGAAATTACACAGGAAGTAAGTCACCTCCTGAAGAGACTAGACACAAGGGGAGTTATCTTTCTCAGTTAAATTAAAAAGGATGATTAAATGCCAGATAGTTAGAGCATGTCAGGCAGATACTGCACAAGCTCTTTTCTTGCTAACAAAGTAACCGCATAAGTTATCAACTGAGAAAGTGTAGTTCTAAAAATGGATAGTGCTAATTTATGTTTTGGCAGGTCTAGGAGAAACCAGCTTTGGGTCTGAGTGGTATTTCATGTAGTATTGCAATGCTGCAGCTTGTAAAGAGTGCCTTGAACCCGTGAGGACGTGGTGTCTGGGTTGCTCCATGCTTGACTGCTGAACTTGAATGGCCCTCACAAAAGCTTCACATATTGAGCAAAGAACTGTGAAACACAAATGCAGCTGACAATATAGTCTGCTTTCTTTTTTGGTTTTGCAAATGTATGCAACACTGGATTCACATAATCTGACTGAAGGAGAATACACTGGAGCAAGATCTCCTCAAGCCTCTTCTCAAATCCAGTATCTTTGGCATTTCTTGCTTGCTAGGGTCAATACACCTGCCAGAGGAAATCCTTTTCGCAGGGAATTTCTCTTGCTGTCTCAAGAGCCTAACCTCTGCCTCAATTACAGCAGATAAGCTCGAACAGAATGGTTCCTCCAAACCATGAGAGGGTTTTCAGCACAGCCTACATAACATATTTATAGGTGTTGTACCCAAGGAAAGAATTTTTTTCCATCTTTCTATTTTTGTCCCTTTTACTTCTCACCAGCTAACATATTACTCATATTTAAAGAAAAAGTACAATCCGTTTTAAAGACTGTCCCACTCTGTACAGAGTTTCCATTCATCTCAGGAGACGTTGGCAAGTTGTAAACCTAAATACTAAGGGTCGTCCCACAGGGAAAGGGATTCATCCCAGCTCTCTAATTCTGGAGTTTAGCAATTTTGTCTTAGTGAAGATTTGCCTTTGCAAAAAATATGTGCAAGGGTTTTGTAATTGGGGTTTAACTTGAACTGATCTGTACAGAACCTTCCCCACAACCTTACTTTCTTCATGAAAAGGAAAGAATATAATTTATTACAGAAGAATAAAATTGTCTACACGGAGGCCTGACACAGTATTACTACCCCACATGGGCTATTTCATGCAATCAAGCCTTAAGTTAGGACCTAACACCTCTAGTACTTTCAGCTCCCCAGTCAGTGGGAAATTTGAGCGAATTTCTTCATAGGCTTCTGCTCTTTCAAACTCCCCGCATTATCACAAATTCTCTGACTCAGTAAAATAGTTGTAAAAATAAAAAAAGGGAGTGTCAACTCATCTCTCTGTTTTCCCAGGCTGGAGGGTGAAGCAGAAGAACTTTATTATTCAGGTCATCTGCCTGTCTTTGGTTACTGTTCTGAATGCTGTCTAAGGGGAATAGGGGGAGGAGAACACCACAGCCTGATATTTTCAGTTCATATCAAAAACTGACCAAGTCACCTTAGCCTCTTTCTCCCCCACCCTTATAAATGATAGTGGTAACTTTTATGGGATATGATAGGAAGGGATTAAATAATTGTTATTATACCTTACTCCTTTGAAATACATACATCTAGTTTCCTATATCTACTTTGGTACTCAGCTCGTAACAACATGATTGGCTATCTATAACCCTTTTTTAAAAATAATCTTTAAAGGATGAGTGGGACAGAAAGCCTTTATATCTTTTAGAGACAAACCCTAAAAGAAGATTCCTTCCAAATCTGCCTATTCCAGTTATTAGTGCTTGGCACAGCCACTATGTCTACTATTCCAAACCCTAAAAGATAATTTATAACAGAACTTTGAATGTTTCCTGGCTCAATGCATTTTTTAATATACTGGATCATTTGCATTAGTGTCTCTGTTCACCTTATATTTCATGAGTAAGTAAATTGTAGAAGGTTAACCTTTTCTATAAAAAAATAGGACTTTATGTGGAAGTCAATATTGGCACAGTCTGTAGAAGAATTGTGTCTCAGCTGTCTGGGTGAATGTTTTGTCCAGCCTTCATTACAATTGTTTTGGTTTTAATCAGTCTTTCTTCTTTCTTTTTCTTTTTCCCCTAAAGCTAAAAAAAGAATAAATTTAATAAACTAACATTAAATTCTTTAAATTGTCAAGTCATATTCTGGCTGACTTTTCCCCCTGTGTAGTGCTGTGCACCATTGTGAAAATTTATGCTTACAGCACGTCCCTACTTGAGTAATTTATAGCATTTAAAAGCTGAGTTGATCTTGTGGGCTGCTTGGTGCTTAAGTGGACTCTTGGCTCTGTAGCAGTGATTCCAAGTTTAGCAGACAGCAGTGTGCCCCCTCAGTGTTTGACTGCTACCCTACTCATCCAAGGACATAACTAGCAGTATGAAAGATTTGTCCAAAGACTGATGCATGCAGTTCACCAAATTACTTCAATGGGATGTAGATAGGATAGACTTAAGGTGGAACCTGTTACTGTTCCAGTGGCTGGGCGAGGATCCTGCTGTGCTAGTCAAGGGGGAAGAAAATCCTTCTCTGGCAGTTCTCAATGAAGAAGTCCTTGCTGTGACAGCAGATCTAGCTCACACACTTGATTTAATGCCCTCTATTACCATATCTTTGTAATTATCATCCATGTCTGATAAGTCTTGTGGAAACTATCAGATCTTGAGTAGAGAATCTAGAAGACTTGTAAGAATATAATGTCTTGAATTGATCTTTCTGTTTAATGTTTCATCACTCTACTACTGATTGATGATTCTTTGAATAAAATGATAGCATAGCTGTGTGCCAACACTTGTGATTCATTTTCACTTAGCTAATCAAAATGTTGTTTCACAAGACCCAGATGATGTTCAGGATGCCTTTTAGGAGGTATTACCTTACACCAAGCTGGCTGACTCAGATAGTCTATTTTTTATACTCTTACCAGACCAAACCATTATTTATGAGGTTCAGGTAGTTCTTACGGGGATGCAGATTTATTTGATTGCAAAGTTTTTCAACTAGGGAGAAATTATGGTGAATATTTTTTTCAGTTGAAGGAACTGCAACATCTCTGCATACTCTAAGTCAACATTTTCTCTTTTTGCATAGAAGCAGAAGATTTCTAGTCTGATTTGTACAGACCAACCACTCATCATTAGCTAGCCAAGCCAAGCAACTTATTTTCAATCTATCTCATGATGAAACCGTAATTCTAAAATTCAGACACTGACTTGATTTTAGGAGGATTATTTTTAGCAATGTGAAAAAACGAAAAGAAAATTTTTTACTGCTTCTGTAGGCACAATCTCTGTTGTAGCTGAATCCTGAAAGCACGTACCCATCAGCCAGGGATGTGACTCTTAATTTTTTATGAGTGCTAATTGTTCTTTTTTACTGCTGTAATCCTGGTAAGTTAACAGTGTAATGCAGTTTGATGTTTGCTAGAGCAATGGAGTGGTAAGTAAGATCACCTTTAGGAAGAATTAAGCACCAAAGTAGGATGAAGCAGTGAGTCAGGACAGTCTAATGTATTAAAGAGAATGTAGTAAAGACACTCCATAGCTTTCAAACTACAATCATAAGCAAATATTTTGTAGGCCTTAAGAACACAGGTAAATTTTTACCCAGAAAACAAAGTGTTTTCCTACAGGTTTGTATCTGGTATAATTACATTCTTAAAGTTTAGCTTTTTTTTTTTACATTCCATGAGCCTCAGTAGGATTAATACTGGAAAAAATTGCACTTAGCACTGAACATTGTCTGCCTGCAGCAAAGACAAAGTTTAAAAAAGACGCAGAAAGCACAGAGTCCCTGTTAACCTTCTGAGAAGGAAGGTGTGTTAGTACACACTGAGAAAGCAGTCTTTTTTCCCCCCAGGTCTTTGTGCGGTAAAGAGAGAATACACCACTGTAGTCATTTTATAACTATCAGCTTTGAAAAGACTGTAGAAGAATCTAGCAGGACCAGAATCATGATTCATGATGTCAGTCACCCCTTTTCCTTTTATTCTTTAAGAACTCGCTTAAACAGCCTCTTAAACACTGATAGGCTGGATATAAACCTATGTAAGTCAGTGTGGTCAGTGACTGGGATGGTCACTGGAGGATGTCCTGCAAAGTGATTAATAATCTGTATTGTTTCCTTGTTTTTTTTGTTTGGTTTGGATTTTGTTTTGATTTTGATTCGGTGGCTTTTTTAATATGTGTGTGTGTTTTTTTTTAATTAACAATGTAATGATTAGCATCTGAGAAAACCAATGTTTCTCTGAGTCCTGTGGTTTAACCATATTTTCAAGTATGATTCTAAATATTCTCACTTAAATTGGTTTGCATATGCTTTTTTTCACAGACCAATATGTCAGACTTCTAACCACTTGCCTTTGCTTTCTACAGCATTGATGGTCCTCTGAGTTAGTGATGCTTGTGCAATTCCAGATGAGAGCTCCCAGTCCTCACACGGTACTGCTTCTTCCTGATTAAGCAGAACAAGTGAGCACCTGATTGACTTTTACCATAAAAGCTGACATTCTGCAGCCAAAGGGGAGAGGGAAAAAAACCCCTCTTTGATAGTGTTGAAAGCACACAGGCCATTTTCAGCAAGGATTTCCATTTCAAGAGATTTGTTAGTGTAGTCTTGGATTAGTGCATGCGTAGAAAGCTTTACTTAGGAAGATTTTCATCCTTTGAGGCGCATACATACGAAAGCTCTTTGTTGTTCCGAATCCCTGATTATGTGCTGGATAATGAATATTCTAAAAGCCTTATGCAGCCATACTGTGACACCTTGACAATTTCAGCCAATCTCACTTTCTCTTTTTTCTTTTTCTTATTTTATTTTTGACATTTCCGAATGCAAAACTTTCAGCAAAGACATTTAGCAATTTAGAAGTTCTTCAGTGCTGGGCAACTGAATTACTGAGATGCTGATTTATAAAAAAAAAGAAAGGTATCTTATGCTGATTTTGTTTTAGAACAAGCTGACTAGCTGCAATTGAGGTTAATTGACCTTTATAATGGATACACAGGACAGTACTAAAGCTGTATACATAAACTGCAGGTTTATTTGTTAGCAAATTTTGTTAATTGACATTCATTGTGCATCTTTCTGTTGTTTATTGCTAGTCGCTCATGTGAATAGTTTGTTGGTATTATAGATAGGACAAACAGTGGTTTCAGATAAATAGGATTTTCAGTTGAATAGATTTTAATTTAATGATCTCCTGTACTCAGTTTTGAAACTATGAAGTGCTGTACAGTATGTACCTGTTATCTAGAATCTTATATTGTTGAATCATGTCTCATGCAAATTTGTTTACTTTTGTCAAATAATGTCTAATTTCTCTGAAAGTTGGGTGAGATTTAGGTCTTTTGCTAGAGTGAAACATGAAATTACAGTGTTGCAGGGACTAAGTTTATGCGAGGATTATAGTGGTTGGTCTCTCTCTCTGGACAAACCAGTGTTATAGCAAGCGCACATTCACTGCTATATTAAAACTGTGTCAGAGTATATACACCTTCTCTCCTGCACAGGTCTTGTTCTGCTGGACATTTAGCCAGACCTCACTAACTGCCTGTAGGGCCTGTCCCATTTAACCACAGTCTTCATGCTTTTCACAGCATACAATGTTTTTGATCCCTTAACTAAATATGTCCACAAGTTCAGTTCTCACCAGTCAGTTTTCCCATTTCTTTCTCTAATGAAAGAAAGCTGACAAAGTCACTTTCGTGACACAACCACTTCCACTGATGACTGCCTTCCCTCCACTCTGAAAGCAAAATGAAAAAGCAACCCCTCAAAAGCCCCATATTGAAGCTTTTTCTAGGTTACAAAGCATATTTTGCTTAACAAATTTAAAATGAGCAAAGATTGCTAATACTTTTTGTCTGAAAAAAAAAAGCAGAATTAAGACAGGCATATGCCCTGTAGGCATGCACATAACATTAATTGTTATTATTAGTTAGCTATTATAATCCTTTATCTCCTTCTCATACTGCATCACTGTCTTTAAAGAGCCATGTAGCTTGAAACATCAACAAGGAAGTAAAATAAGCATTTGCTGTATATTTTTACCACAGAGAGATTTAAAGAGAAATAACTGTTCCTGAGTAAGTTACATTTTATTTTAATATGGTGGTGTAAAGAATAATGCTAGTCATTAACCTCTAATGTTACAGATGAGAGCAAACTGAGGAGTCAAAGTAGTTAGGTAATATACAGAGAGGTTTCTTTAAAAGCATGCAAGTTCCTCAATTTTGCTGTATTCATTTTTCTCTAAAGTGATTTTTCCCCATATGAGTGGCTTTCTCTTTCAATTTCTTTTACATTTGCACTCCCTAAAGTCTAAGGTTATTGCTGGTAGTATTGTAAGAAGTGCTTTCCCCGAAGGATATTTTTTCAATAGCTAGCAAAGGACTACTCTCAAATATGATGGTGAACATTTTAGAGAGATTTGTGATATAATGTGCATGAAGGACCTTGTTTCTTTTCACAGAAAGGTGACAAAAGGCTGTGGCCTTATTTTCAGCTCTGTCTGAGCTAACCAGTTTCAGGGGCAGTTACTGAGATCTGCACTGGGTTCTGGGCATCCAAGTGAACCAGGTCAGTAGTGTCCAGATGAGAGTGCTTCAAAAACTGAGTAGAAGCAGCACAGGCTGTCTGTCCTGATGGTAGAGTATATACTGTTCTATACAAACTTAATCCTAAGTCATCAAGTAATTCTTAATGCTTGTAAGTTCATTTGCATTCAGTGGGGCTATGATTCACACAGTTTGGTTCCTTCTGCAGAAAAGTTAAAGTTTGGAAATAACTCAGATTGAGTTCCTCTCATATCCTCCCTTGACCCTATGGACTTGACTGACAGCCAGTCAGTGTCAACCAGCATGTCCACAGTCTATCAAAACCACCCTATGGCCCAGCACACTCTTCACCTGTATCCATGTGCTAATGATGAGTTTCACATGTCTTTGATGTTCCACCTGAAAAAAATGTGTATGGCACTAAACAAAAGAGCCCTCCCATGCATAGAGAATGCCTCCAGAAACCATGACTGAGGAAGAGAGACAAGTATTCTGGAAATCCTGGGTTGCACAGCTACCATAACGGGAAAGTAATAGGAAAATAGTAAGGGTTGATCTAATCTTCATTCACTTTGAGCACAGAGGATCCATGGAGAAACAAGCTTCAAAACTGGAGGTCCCTGAACATGGACCATTTTAGAAAGCCCAGGCTTTGCCACAGTCCCATGTCAGAACGTCAGTGAACAGAAGTGCATTCATGTATTTGATTGATATGCGGAATGAGCCTTGGGAGGTGAGGACATGTGTGCTCTGCCCAGGGAACATGCACATTGTAGGACACTGGCCAGGTTTAAATTAAGCCGCCAAGTTATGTGAACTGTTAGGGAATACCACTTGCCCTCCAGCCCACTTGTCCCTTGCTTATGTATGACTTCTTGGCACAGGCAGATATTCTGTGTTCTTGCTTCAGCAGAGAATTCTCATGCCTACCAGAGATTTATAGGCATGTCAGACCAAATTCTGCCTAGACACAAACAATGAAATTACTTTCTCAAACCCTTCAAGCCTATCATGGATCTCCTCCCACCTGTTTCCTCCCTCTAGAAAATATATATTTCCCAGGAAATTCAGTTCATTGCAATGATTACTGTTAATTATGCATGCATGGTGCAACTCAGTAGAGTTAACAATTGTGTTTGCCTGAATTTTTTACTATTTCCCATTCCCTTTTGCCATGTGCTTGTAGTGGCATTTGTTGGCCTTTCCTAGACAGGAGAAAATGGAAGGTTTGACACCACTTCTATTGGTTTTGTAAGAAACAGACCAGCCCTTCTACAGCCAGGTAATCATAGAATCATAGAATTATAGAATCATTTAGGTTGAAAGGGACCTTAGAGATTATCTATTCCAGCCCCTTTTCTGTGGACAACTTTCACAATTACTTAGACCAGGTTGCTTAGAGGTTCATCCAACCTGGCCTTGAACACTTCCAAGAATGGGAAATCCCCAGCTTCTCTGGGCAACCTGTTCCAGTGCCTCACCACCCTCATAGTAAAGAATTTCTTCCTAATATCTAATCTAAATTTATGCTTTCAGTATGAAGCCATTCCCCCTTGTTCTGTCACTACATGTCCTTGTAAATAGTCCTCCATCTTTCTTGTAAGCTCCCTTCAGGTACTGAAAGGCCACAGTTAGGTCACCCTAAAGACTTCTCTTCTGCTGGCTGAACAATCCCAATTCTCTCAGCCTTTCCTCTTGGAGAGGTACTCCATCCCTCTAATCCTCTTTGTGTCCTCCTCTGGACTCCCTCCAACTCCCCTGGCCTTCCTTTGCGGGGGATCCCAGAGCTGGATGTGCTTGACAAAGTCACTGACTAATTGTCAACCTACAGCGAGGAGTCCAGCCTGTGCCAGCCTGTGCCAGTCCTCTGGCCAGCCCTCAGAATTTCAGAGACAGATAAGGAGTTACAGTCTGATGGGTTCATCAGGTAAGATAAATATGGGGGACATATAAATTAAATACAAAGCCATATTTTGGCCTCTTCTATATTCTCCCCTGAGTTATAGGCAAAAATCTGCTCATCACCTACCAGGAACCAAGGATCATGCACACAAGTGAACACCTGATGAAGAAACTCTTCAACAAAAAGAAGACATTTATAGCATCCTGTGTCACATGTTACTGGAATTGACCAAAGCCCATCTAGCACAAAGCGTCAGGACAATATACACAGACAGAGGACATCAGATCATGATGCAAATAATCTCTTCAGTGGCTAACATAGCCCAAGACCTCAACTTTGAGCTGTGAAAAAGAGGCAGAGGGTTTGCCATGCTGTTACTAGACATCTTGAAGCTACTTCCTTCTGTCATGATGAAGGACTCAGGTATCTGTGATAACATGTGACTCAGTTGCATGACTGCCATTCAGGCTGTTTTAGGACAGATACCAAGCTGCCAATATGACCCAAGGCTCCAAGTCAGTCTCTGGCATGTCTTCCTTTAACTGTTCACCAAAGATCTGTGTGTGTGTGTATTTGTCTATCTATAGGCAGAAGGAACTTTACTGAACTCGACTTGATGGAACAGCTAATTTCCAGGGAAGGGGCAGGTTATACTCATCCTGTGAACATAGTGATATCTAGAAAATGACCTGTCTGTTTCACAGCACGTGAGGTATACTTTCTTCTTTCAATATTGCCTTGTTATCTCTGCACCAGCCTTCTAAAGGCTCTGTGTGATGCAGCTCTGTGACAATGCCAGAAATTATTTTAATTGCCACTATCTGGGAGAAACGCACCTTCTATATCACAGCTGCTGAGCTGTGGGCTTCCTCACATCACAGGAGAGACAGATCACTCTGTGGTAAGGGTTGGTGAAGTATGCAATGGAAAGCTAGGTGGTGAGGTGGGTGAAAAATTGGCGCTGAACTGCTGGGCTCGGAGGGTTGTGTGAGTGCTGCAAAGCACAGCTGGCAGTCAGTAGTTACTTGAATCTCTCAGAGAGAAATCTCCTCCAGAATTTCCACAGGTCTGCCCACTTTCTATCTTATGCTTCCTGTGCTCATTCCCACTTCAAACCCCTTATTTTTTCTAGCCTTTATGCCGATGCATTAACCACTCTGACTTTCAGAAGTTTTGTTACAAACCCTAGAGAGCAGGATGCTGACTCCTAGGATTTGCAGGCTAGTCCACATGGACTGCAGAGCTGCAGTCTGATGCTCAGCCACCCACTTTGATGGTGCTTTGACAGTAATGCTGGCTGTGAACAGCAGTCAAATGGGGCTGAGCATGAGGTAGTGTTGCTAAATGTGGTGTTAACATTTGACCAGAGTTGTTTTTCTTTGGAGAGGAGGGGGCCCACCACCACCTGAATTTTTCTGTGGGCCACCAAAATCTTTCTGTGTTAACAGCTTTCGGGTGTGGGCAGGAGGAGCAGCACACCTCCCAGCAGCCAGCCCAGCACCCCAACCCTGGGGGAAGTCTGCTGCACCATGGCTTCTGTGGCTGGGGAAAGCCTCACTGCTTAAGGCTAGAAGGGCTACCCCTTGTTAGCTTTGCTTCTGCTATTACTGACTGGTTTTGCATCTCTTTGTAACTGCAGGGAGCAGGGGACTCTCAATTATCTCCAAATAAGAGACTTACAAACATTTTAGTCCTCCTTAATTGTAGAGTAAGGTTAATAAAAATGAAAATGGACATGACACTGTTGAACAAGTGACAGAGAGGAACAAAATCTCTACTGTTTTCTTTTCTTCCCTGTGTTCAGGACATTTTAAAGATTATTCAAAAGTAGCTCAGATCTACAAAGAACATTTTCCAACAGTTCCTAGAATTATCCTTTGTTTAGATTACCCAGCACTAAAGCCAGTTGGAGATGTGCTCGTGCTATTACAGAGTTTAATCCATGATCAGTGTGATTGACGAGACCACTGAGAGGCCAAAGCAAGTTGGGTATGCTTTTTGTAGGAAACACATTTTTTTTCTTTGTGGTACGAAATAGCCTCATTCTTTTTCTCAGAATAGTGTGAGAGAGCAGAAGTTTCTCAGTTTGAGATCTAATCTGCTCTGCCTTTGCAGGAAGTTATAAATGTCTTGAACACGCTTTCAGTTGATACACTTTTCTAAATAAGAAACCCTTTGGACAAAGCCTAACTGGTTAGAAACAGAAGTGGTTAGGCCACAGCTCATGCCCTTCATTCCAAACTAGTTAACCTCATGCCTTAGCCTCTTGCCATCAGCCCAAAGCAGCTGTAGGATGTCTTACTCTGATGAAAGCTTTGCCTGTCTCACTGTATCTAGTTAGGGAGACATATTTTTGTTCCCCAAATCTATGCAAATTAACATTTCTCAGAATATTGGTATCAGAGTACATCTCTGGACTGCAGGGTCATTAGTCCTTGACTCAGCTAACTTACCTGTTTCTTGATACTAGTGATCATATTTAAACTCAACATATTTTTACAGCTTCAGAAATCTTACAGATGTCTAGATAGAAACAACCTGAAGACTAAGTGCCTCTGCCACAAAAGCCAAAAGATAAGCCCTTCTTACAGGAATTCAAATTGGCTTTCGTCCTTCTCTAGAATGAGGAGATGATAGAAGCCAATCCAAATACATTAGTTCAGAGTCATATTAGTAATATTATAAGTCATATTAAGTAATGCCCTGTCGTGGTTTTACCACAAATTTAGTGATTTTTGACAAGAGATGTCCGAGAGAAGCCACAGACACACCCCAAAATGAAGAAAACACACAAATATCACAGTTTATTTCGCACACACACAAAACTCGACAAATAAAGTGCAAAAAAACAGACAAAATAAGCTTCCCAGGGCCCGTGTTGGGATGAGGACGCTCTGGAAATAGTGCTGGTCTCTCTCTCTGGGGCTCCCGAAGAGACGCCGGCATAATTAGAAAAGGCCTGCGACCGATCTGAGGACCCCCAGCAGCGTGAGCTTCCGCTGGGCTTTTTCTGAAGAAAAACACTCAAGACAGTTAGAAACCACGAGCCCCCTCCCCCCTCCCTCTAGGCCCCCGGGAAGGGATTTCAGTGCTGATGGAAGAGATGTGGTCTTTGGTACCCGGGCAATAGCTGCA
>VYZS01025793.1:66757-88127 GCA_013400695.1 Neodrepanis coruscans
CCGGCGCTGCCCGTGTCTGCCTGGGCGGCGGGTGCACGGGCCAAGTGGCTGGCGCCACCCATGCCCGCCACGCCGCCCGCGCCACCTGCGGGGACGCCCCCGAGTGCCAGGACTTGCGTCGCCCGCGCCTGGAGCCTGTGCAGCGCCGCTCCCCACTGCCGGAGCCACCACCACCACGCGAGGCCGCCCCGCTGTCCATGCCGCACCGCTGGGGGGGAAAAGGGGCCACCGAAAAACCCCACAGGCTCCAGCACTGCCCGCAGCCCTCCGCTGCCGGCTCCGGGCACGCCCTCGGCCCCCCTCCGCATGGTAGGAAAAAAGACTGTTTTTACTTTCACTTTCTTACCCTACGACATGTCCGTACTGCCTGTCATGACACACTACTGGCTAGAAAAGCATTGAGAAACAAATATAGCTGCTTGATACAAGCATCCTTCTTCTCGCCAGGGGATTCTGCATTCCTCCATGCCTTGCAGTATAAGGTCATTGCTACTAAATGATTATGTTTGTTTCCAGTGTAAAAAGTATGTTAAAATCAGAAACAAATCTTAGTAGCTCCCTTTCTGGTTTATTTTTGTAAGCAGAGTTCATTTTCTCCAAATCTTTGAAACCTTGTTTATGCCATTTTCTAAAATTGCAATTTTTATACTACAGCCTTCAAAGCAGGTCTCTGTATTAGGGGTCTGACAACAGTAGTCATTTGAGTCATCATGAAAAGAATGGAAAGCATTTACATTGGGGGGGAAAAAAAAAAGAGAAATATAGTAAAGCTATATTCTATTTGTTTATAGCTTCTTCAGAAATACTCTTTCTGGGGTGGAACTTTCTGTGTTTCATCTCTTCTGAAGGTAATTTCCTTTCAAGCTGTCAGCAATATGTGGAAACTTTTAATATAAATGCAAAATGCATTAAATTATGAAAATTGAGTGACTAATGAGTGCACAAAAACTGTCTTTATTGATTTGATACACAGATTATTATGCATCCTAAAAATCCTCAGTGGAGTTGCCGTTTACTGTGTTAGTCTTAGAAAACAGCAGCCTTTGAAATGTAATGACCATATGAAAAATCAAATAGTTTTTAAAGGGCTTAAACACATGATTCTGTTTATTATTGAAGGAAGTACTCTAAAATAAGACAGGCAGTTAAAATGTATATTCCAGTGTGAAATATAATGGGAAAATCTCATGTGAAAGACAATCATGCACAATAATCATGTTAGCTTCCAAGTTTTGTATACAAACAAATACTCTATTAACAAACTTCAAACCACATACAAAAGACAACAGCTTCACAAAAAATTATCATAAAAGCATAACATTGATACTGATTTTTTCTTTTTCTTCAAGCTTGCATTCTCTATATAATGCTTGGGACAAATAAGAATGAGTGTGAAAATAACCATAAAAAATTGCCAGTCCATAAGCCATTTGAATGGCTGTGTTCTTCTGAAAGATAAGGAACACAGAGAGCTGGATTCAGATTCACCCTACAGTTCTTTCATGCCTCCAAGATAAAGTACAGGTGATGATACTGTACTAAATACTACTGTTTTGGTGAAAAGTGTTATGAAACATCTTTAATATTAATGAGAATTGGTACTTTTCAAAGTGGATTGTGAATGTATCCACCTTTTTATTATGATGATTTATCAATGAAATATCAACGAAAGTACATTCTGTACATGTATCAGCAAAATGCAGCTGAAAATAGAGAGTATGATTAATCCATTTATTTTCAAAATAAATATGTACAATATTTACATTTTGGACAATTCCAGAAATTAACATCTCCAGATTATGATCTACTATCTAAAAATATCTCTATTATGATAGAAAATGTATTTGCTGTACAAATATTTATAAATATTTAAGTATAAACTGTTTCAATGAAACATCTGTGAATTCATTGAAAAGAAAAACATGAGATATTCTCATTACCAACTAACATTTAGCTATCAAGCGTCCACATATTAAACAGTCTAGATCATCATACATCAGACAAAAGTAGATTTGGTGTTGAGAGTGTTTTGTGTTCTGCTTCTGTGCCATCATACTGCCAAATCTAATTGTCTTTTCTGAAAACCTGCAGAAAAGCAGCAGGACCAAATCAGTTTGACTCAGTGATTGTGATTGACTGCACCATGTCAGACAGGCCTTCTGGACCTGCTTCTTCTTTACCATTATCTGAATTTTCTAATGAGATGTAACAGCCAGAATCTCTTGGACAGTCATTTAACAGTGACTTTTCTGGGTGAGGGCTTAAGCTCTCTGTGCCCTGGCCATCCTCACTTTTCTGTGGTTCAGCTAAAAAGAACAGAAAAAGAGAGAAACAAATTGTCAAAATTTGTATCTTGGGAAAGAGTTTGAAATAGCAGCACAATTGCTCTTGAAGAATTTTAGAGCTGGTAATATACACATGACTAGATCAATACCTTTTGTCCATCAGAAACCTCAACATCAAAGAACTAAAAATATGATTACACACGCATAACAACATCTGAGTTGACATTGAGATAGTTTTGATACTTCAGTATGTTTCTCAGAGGTGACTGATGAAGACTTTGGTCTCATCCTTTATCCTTCACGTGCAGCAGTTGCTGTGTGTGGTCACCATGCCCACAGCAGACATAGCAGCTTTTCCAGTCTGTGTATTCCAGAACTTTCTCACACAATTAATCGTGTAGCCTAATGTGCCTTGTTTATAAAATGTTGCACAAAAGATGTTGTGTCTTTTGAATGTAAGCCCCGACAACTGACATACAGTGTAGGGAAATAAAATGCATTGGTCTTCAGAAGTGCTCAGCAGAAAGATGTGGTAACCAGGTTTTCTAAAACACTGAACTTTTCCGTGGGAGTGGGTGGCTGATGGAAACTTCCTAAGCTTATCTTGATATCCAGAAGGTTGTTTTCCAAAACATAAAGACCTCGGAGAAATCCGAGATGCCTAATTTCTGCTATATGTTTTTTGAACACTGTTCCAAAACTGAGTAGAAGCAAATTGTCTTGCAAAAATTTGTCCCTGTTTAACTGCTGTATGTCTGATCTGTTGAAACTCAAAAATGCCACTCAAAAAAAGCTCAGTGAGAGTGCACATACCTGTATATCGTGATTCTAATTTTCTTGGTTTTAAATTTTGTATTCCTCTTTCCTGGCTTTGAGATACATAATGTTTACACACAGTAAATTTCCTAAGAAAATAAGATATTAAACATAAAATCTTTCCCTTTTCTACTTTTTTTTTTTTTTATGTTGTTATCACTCTCCTGTAACTGTATTTTACCTTAAACTGTGTCTGGTTTTCCGAACAAAGTATAGGGAACAAATCTCACAGGAAACAGATGTTTTTACCCCAGATTTTTAGAACTTCAGAAAAATAGTATTTTTTGTTTTTGTGAAGAAAGTTCCCTTATTTCCCTTGATTTGTTACTCTATGATTAAATAGTTAGCTTTAGAACTTTAATCATGTTTAAAATGTCTGAGTTCAGGTTTAGGCTGAATGGAAGTCCTAATATATGAAGAACTTAATGCTGTGTCAACAAGCTAAATCTACTTTAGCTCCTAAAATTTTAAAATTTCAACAAAGAAAATTCATACTGACTTTTGTTTCAGTTATTAGAAATTATAAGATTTGGTAAAATGGAAAAGGTTTTAAATTTGATTTTTTTTTTATATTGTATAGCAAAGAATAAATTACAAATGAAAACCTGAAATATTTCACTCTTTCAGAGTGAAATAGAGCAGCAGGGGTGTTTCTTCGGGGACCTTTTTCAATGAACTCATTTCACAAAACATTATGATATATTGAGAAGTACTTTGAAGTCTTGATGGAAATCTTGTAGAATTGTTTGGCCCGATTAAGTCTGTTTAATAGTTTCTAACTTTCAATTGCCTAAATAAGTAGAAAAGCTCATATGATTTTTGAAGAAAAGAATCCAAAGTATCAACTTCATCATTTTTGCATTAAGCCTGAGGTTATAGACATAACCTGATGTATTTAAAAATAATTTTAAAAATTCCAAGGAATAAAAGTTCCACGTTGTTCCCAAATAAATTAATGGTTAATTGCACTCACGTGGAAGAGTACACATTTCAGCAGATTTGATTGATATCTGTAACTCTTTGATCTCCTCACTTTACAGAACGCTGTTTGTTATGTCAAATGTTATCTCTCTTTGCAGGGAAAATATTTGATCATGTAGGATCGAACTGATTTCTGATTTAAGTCAGGAAGGAATTACAAAAGGCATTACACCAGAGAAGGCATTACTGCCGCTATTAGTAGCAGCACAAGTAGTTTAACACCGAGAGCAGCAGATGCCCCAGTAAAGCCTTGTCTAAACTCTGTCATTAGCTCCTGGCAGCCCCATCCCACGGACACAGACACAGACACAGACACAGACACGGACACNTGCAGGGAAAATATTTGATCATGTAGGATCGAACTGATTTCTGATTTAAGTCAGGAAGGAATTACAAAAGGCATTACACCAGAGAAGGCATTACTGCCGCTATTAGTAGCAGCACAAGTAGTTTAACACCGAGAGCAGCAGATGCCCCAGTAAAGCCTTGTCTAAACTCTGTCATTAGCTCCTGGCAGCCCCATCCCACGGGCACGGACACGGACACAGACACAGACACAGACACAGACACGGACACAGACACGGACACTGCGGGTGGCGGGCAGCGCTGCCGTGCCCGCCTCCACCCTAATCCCCTCATCAGCCTAATGCTGCTCCGGGTCCTTTTATCTGCTTCCCCTGCATCATCTGCTGCTTCGGCAAGCACTGACCTAAAAAGTGTTAATCCTGTTTACATTTTCAAGGTCAGAGAGGACCTTTTTTGTTTTACAATGAAAAGACCAAGTAACTAGTGGATTAAAACGAAAATTCGGTTTCAGGTAGTGTATTAGGGCTTTATAACTAGTTGTTCGGACAATCTGAGTAGTTTCTATGTGAACAACAGATCCTAAATTTTCTTGTATCCATGTCTCCCTTGGGTGTTACAGGGCAAAAGGCATAGACAAGCCTGGAACTGAGATTTTTTTTTTTAATCTGAATTTAAGTCAAGAGAATAAGAAATTCCTATTTAGAAAATATACAAAAATGTGAAATTCTCTATAACATTGGTTGAATTTTTTTCCTTCAAAAACTGAAACCCAAATATATTCAGGTGTTTAAGACAGTAAAAATGTTATATTTTCTATTTTTCATTTTGACTAGAAAAAGTTGAAGAACACCCCTGCCCCTTAATATTTAAGAAAAAAAGACTGAAAGAAAACTCTGGCACTTTTTTTTTTTCTCTTTAAAGCAGCCCTAAATATTATGCAGTAGCTACTAAACCACTTAAACAGGATACTGAGTATTACAAATATATTTAGCATGAAATTTTAGATGTTGCTTCATGAAAAAGGAAAGCAACTTTTGCTCTTTTCCTTTCTTTTCTGTATTCTGTATTTCTTATCTGTATTTCTTCTCTGTGTTATCTTTTGGCTCTTATATTCAATTCTTACATCTTATATTCTTATATTCTTTGGCTCTTATATCATTTCTCTAACACGTATGTGTTTGAGTTCCATATTAGTAAAGGTAAGTTTGCTGCCTTAATCTTCTGGACATCAGAAGAAAGCTATGATGCACAGAAAACAGGAATTGATAAAATTAAACAGCCGTTGGATGTTGCAGAATCATCAGAAATAACTATATTATCAACGCATGGAAGTCCTATCATTTTTTCTACAGTAAAGCAGTTCCAAATAAGATAAATAGCTTAGACAAGTAACTGTTGTCTATGATATGGTCAGAAGAGCTCAAGATATGAATCATGACACATATATTCCAGTGCTACTTCAGATGGTAGGATTATATTCAGACTTCTGAAAAAAAAATGTGAGGCCTTTCGCCTTAGTAAGAGGTGTGCGATGCATATTTATCTTCCTTGCTATTTAGATCTTTAAAATGGTTTTTTTTTGCTCAATGACATAGATGTGCATGACACATGAAGGGATGGATTTCCTTTTTTCTTCACCGGCACTTTTGCCTTTTTTAATGAAGTTAAAGTCCTGATTAGGAAAGCACTTTAAGCTTAGTTTTAAGGCAATTCATCTCAAGAATGTACAGGGGTCACACTGACTCCTGTGTGGTTATGTCAGTTTAAACCAGATGAGTGTCAGGAGGTTTGGATTTTGTCTTCAACAAAAAGAAGGTCACTCAGCAGCAAGCCATACTTCATGAATGTGCCCTTCATGAGTTTTGTCCAGAAGGAGAACTGGGGTAGGAATACAGTAGTTTAGGCTGAGTCACTTGCCTACCTTCCTGGAAGGTGCAGAGGTGATGTACTGAGCAGCTTCTTACAATAATTTAAAATAAACAGAATCACAGAATTGTTAGGGTTAGGAGGGACTTCTGGAGATCATGTTGTCCTACTGCCCTGCCAAAGTGGGGTCACCTCAAGCAGGTGAAACAGGAATGTGTCCAGAAAGCTTTGGAACATGTCCAGACAGGGAGAATCCACACCCTTCCTGGGCAGCCTGTTCCAGTGCTCTGCCACCCTCAGCACAAAGAAGTTCTTCCTCATGTTGAGGTGGAATTTCTTGTGTTTCACTTTATGGCCATTACTCCTTGTCCTGTCACTGGACACCACTGAACAAAGTGTGTCTTGAAGGATAAAGTTACACCTCCTAGGTACTTCTGAATGCCATGTATCAAACTGTGGTGCCTGTAACCAGTTAGACCACGTGCGTGTCAAAATGAAATGAAAACTGACAAAGCATCAAACTCAGAAAGGATCACTTTGAAGTAGTAAAGGGCAATAATTCTTGAAAGAGGAGCAGAGAAACTTGGAGTGGTTTGTGTAGTACTTTGGGCACTCAAAGGGGTAAACCTCTTGTGGATATTTACAGACATGCAACTTAAAAAATCATACTCATTGAAGTCAGTGGCATAACTTTTCTCGGAGGGAAAAGTTGCTGAGCTGATGTTAAGAGTTTATGGTGAAAATAAAAATGAGAAGCTTCTTTTTTACCCTAAAATATGGAAGCAAACAGATGTATCTTAAAAAAAAAAAGGTGAAATATACTAATACTCATACAAAGGTGAGCGTCCTTGGGAAATTTGGAAATATTGTGTCCAGGCCAATGAGTTGTACCACAGAACGGTATGGGAGATTGTCTTTGAGCACTATTTGACCTTGACATGATAATGTATCATCCCATGCCCAGTGTAAAATGGTACTCTTGCTGCTTGATTCTTATATAAGAAATGCAACTGAAATCTGACAGTTGTGTCCTTAGCTATCTACTGTCTTTCTGCTTAAGTACAATAAATAAAGAATAAACCTTATCCGGTACTAGCAGTGGAATTTAAACTGTGATCTGCACTTAAATATGAAAACTAAGGTAAGGAAATGGATTTGGGGAGACAAGTGTAAAATATTAACCCCCAAAGTGCACATATTCACCTTTTTCTTTCCATAAAATGAAGTGAATACACATATCCAATGAAGTCTAGTTCTTCTTTAGCTCAGAATAGCTTCAGACTAATGTAACCCACTGGACTTTAGGGATGAACATTTTGACTTCAATAATCTAAGTGAGAAGAGAATCCAGCCTATTTTACACAAACAAAAACATGTCCTGGGAAGCGGTCAAGAAAAAAAGTCCAAAACTTCTTTTATTACTTTATTCATTAACCATCTAGCAACTGCTTCACTTTAAAAATAGCATCCTACGAAAGCACAGACATTCATCTCCTGTCTAGAAGCCATCTGGGAGAAGAATGAAAAGCTATTAAGAAATACTTCATGAAAAAGACCTTTCTTTTTCCCTCCTGAGCCATGAATTCATGGAAAACAGTCGTGTTGTCCCAAATATATAGGTCTGATGAACTTACGGAAAATCTAAAAGGAGATCTGGGAAGGGGGAGAAAGTCATGAGGAGTTTACAAGACCTTGCAGTTCTAGAATAGCCTTGCTCCATTAAGAACTTGAAGATGATGAATTTGGGTCTGGATGCCCAGGAAAGGTAGAAGGAAGATGACGCGGTGCTAGGAAGCAAAATCTTCTCAAACGAACACTATATGGTAGCATTTGCTACATAAAACTTATTTTGTAATTATTGGTGTAATATGGGTAAATTTTTTCCTTCCAAATTCATTCAGGTCTAAATCAAATGTAAGAATAAAAAATTCTCACTGCCAGAAATCCTACATTTTGTTTGGTTTTAAAAATCATATAATGTGGAAACTATTGCTGCACGTCTTTTGGTTAGAAAACTCAAATATTTATTCTACATGAAAGCAGTAAGGACTCACCTAGTATAACATACAATGAATATCAAGAAAAAGACAAGGAGAGAAAAAGAAATTAAAAGCCCTGTAAAAACATCTGAACATCTCACAATGTCATCAGACATCATATTAAAGAAATATGAAATCTTGTTTTACTACATTTATAGTAGAGTGTATAAAATGAGGCTTTGTTCCAGCACGCTTGGCTGTTCTGAATAATATCAGAGTCACAAAAATGCGGAAACCCTTGTACTTCAGCTCTGGACTGTACCTGACACTCCATCCATTAATCAAATACGTGCTTCATGGAAGTATGAATGTAATACAAAGGCATGGAAGTCTTCCAAGCTCTGTGAGAAAGATGGACTTCGAACACTAGATGCAGACTGTAGGACCTTAATGTATTATTTTCACAAATCTTTTAAAAAAAGTTAACTTTTACCTGGAAAAGTGCTGAAATTCTATCTAGAATACTTTTGGCCAGTAAACAGATTACCTTGTATCTGTGGGTAATTATGCATCTCACTTCTAAGCAATGCAGAAAATCAATTTTAATTAAAAAATCATTTATGCTGGACTGAGCCATGCCCATTTAGGAAAAAAAATATTGACCCAAGAAAGTTCAGTTCAGATGCAGAATTCACTTTCACAGTAGCACCTAGCTCTTTCAACCCAATTTTCCAATCTGATTGACAGAACGACAAAGAGGTCAAATGATTCTTACAGAGTCATACTCAAGCTGAACTTATCTCCAAGATCACCTTGACATCCTGTCTTTCTTTATAACGACTAACAGATAGGTTCTATCCATTTTAGTCAATAGCATCTTCCTTTTTAGAGCAAGTTGTTAAGTTCTGCTCTGTCCCATCCCTACCAGTCACATGACAAATGCTATGATCCTTTTGCAACCAGACGAGGCAAGGATTCGATCCAGTCCTGATTCAAGATTCAAACTAAGAAAGTATTTATGCATGGCTTGCCTAAAAAATATAAGTATTAAGAAATTCAACTATGCTTAAATGAATGCTTACAGGTGTGGTTGGACATTGTGGTTCTGGTCCCTGTGAGCACATAAAAGTTCTGGGCAAATTATTGTGTTGAATTTGAATACTGGAAAGATTTGCTATACCTATCTAAAGAGCATGTGAAGCAAATATTTGTTTTGTCTCTTGAAATAAGAAGACAGTGTTATGACTGATTTTGAAGCATGGGCCACTTTATAAGATTTAATGTTATTACAAGAATTTAAACTATTAGGCTACCATACAAATAACATCGGGGACACTGTTTTGCCTGGAGAACTGACTTAATCCCATGCTGCTAATATAGGAAGAACCCTATTAGGGTAATAAGGATAAATTTATTAATTTTCAGTGTATGTGACATGTAAAAAGTTGGGTTAAGACACCTTCAGAAAAAACCCTTGGTATTATAGTCTAAAAAGTTTCAGTATCTAAGGCTGCCTCCTATGCTTTTTGTTGCTCGAAGAATATAAATAGTAAACTGTATCCTCACCACTAGAGAATAGTTTGATACTCATGTGGTCTGTTAAAAACCATGTTTTGATTTGGCTTTCACACTGATGCAAAACTGTAAAATTAGTATTTAGCATTTTTCTTTACTATTTTTTGGTGTTAAATATTGAAAAATATATACAATAAAAGGCACAGAAAGCACATTAAGTCTAATTACCGCAAAGTACACAAATACATGTATACTCTGTATATGCATTTACAGATGATTTCCAGGTAAGTCCCTGCAATAGAATTTTTGCAAAATGTAGCACCTTTTTCCTGGATTCACTCTTTCAATCACTGTTTCTACATAGACAGCCCTTTTCTAGCCTGTCATTTCACAAAGCTGTAGACCAGAATGAACTTCTGAACTTGGAGGGCAAAGAAAACTCTTCTAATGACTCTCTGACATGTTTGCAAGAACCTTACCTTTCCCTGGAAGCTGAATAAAAACAGGATAGACTGAATGTACGAATGGATTTCCAGAAAAGCCCAAACATTCAGAAAAATGCTGTAAAGCTGCTTATCTACTGAGAAGATAATAAATGGCTTACTGACAATAAATTGATACTAAAATATCCCGAGAAGACATTGTTTTTCCTTCTCTTTCTTTCAGATTCTTCTCAAATGCAAGTGCACATCTGTTGACATGACTGCTCAGCAGAGGGGTGAGTATGCACGCATATTAATGAAGAGGAAAATATCTCCTGTACTGACTGAGTGTCTAATTAAGTAGATGGTTTGCCGCAGTTTCTATGAATTTGACACAAATTATTTAGGATTGGAAGTCAGAGCGGAAATATCATTAAAATATAATAAGAAAAGTTTTTTCTGTTTCCACTCCCTGTAAAAGGAACAAGTGAAGAGAACAATGGTGATCAATACACATGCATATGCACACACTGTATATTCAGATTTTGGAAGCTCAACAAAGAGACAAGTTAGATTAATTTTGAGAAAAGGATGCAAACCAGTTATTAGTGTTTATCTATTTTTTTTTTCTACAAAGCCCTCCTGCAAAAGAAACTAATTTGGATAAGGATTTAAGTGCGGGATGAAGTGAGGGAAGAAACACCTTTTATGCTTTGGCAGAATGTTGCTTAAAAAAGTTAAAGAAAATTCTTTACTGCAGCTTTGAAATACATTCTATTTTGGTTAAGATACTAGTGCAGAGTTTGGGAGGCTTTGTTTTCTGCTCTTGCACAAACCATCTGACTTTTAGGAAGTTAGTTATCCTCTTGGGGGTTTAGGTCCCCAGTCATAAATAGGGTTGTTCTTAAGTAATAGTTGCTACTACTCTCTAGTGTACGACCTATAAATAAGAAGTTTTAAACCATTCATGTATTACTTAAACACTTACTGTCACAATCCTGTAGATTTTCAATTGCTGATAACAATCTTGCCCTGTCTTCTGGGTTTGAAATATTTAATTCTATCAGGTGGCTTTCCTGTAGATCCTTTAAGTCCTCTAGAGTTTCATAGCCATTTAGCAAGAGGGTTGAGGCATATTCCTACAAAAAGAAACAAACAAATCCTCTCATGGAAACAAGCACTATGTTTAGTAGAGAAACCGCACAATTTCGCTTTGACTTTTTTGTCAGGTTGAAATGTGCTCCATACTCTAGTCTGATTGACTTTCCTTTGTCATAACACCAAAGCTGGAAAACAAAAGAGGACAGGGGAAGAGATGCCTGGGAGTCCTCACGGCCATTCCAGCATCTATGTTTGAACTCTCTAACAGAACACCAGCAAATTGGACAAGGACAGACCTCTGCCAGCAATTATTTAATCTGCTGAGTATCTGGATTTTTGTAGGTCATTCCATGAGTGCTTCTCATGCTGAATCCAGGAGAACCTCTGAGGAAAGGTGTGCTCTGTGTTTGCACAGAAGGAGCCCTTTGATACAAGCCAGGACGAGAAGCTGCAGGAGCCCCCAGCCATGCTGTGTCACACATGGTACCCCTTGAGCTGTGCATTGACTCAGTGTGAAACTCTGTTCATTCTCCAGGGAGAGGAGTGTTTGCATCAGCAGCAAAGCAATTATCATTATTAAAAATGTTACTTGTAAATCATGACCCCATTATGCTTTGACACTCAGTGGAGAACTAGGGTTGTGGAAAGGAAGAGAAGCGCAGTATGAGCATAGTGCAAAAAAGACGTACTTTCTAAAGATCTTAAGAAATTACAAACACAAATTCTAAATTTTGGTACAGGAATCAGACTGAAGTCCTGTCCCTGAGGCGTCCACAGTCACACACTTCCTGCCTTTAGGCACACAATTGCCAGTTATGGTGACATGACAAGTCACCACTGTGCCTCTTTGCATGATATGTCTTAGCCTAATCAAGTGATGTAGTAAAATGCAGTTCTATAAGCCATTCACATCAGATAAAAGACAGACATGAAGTAGCTTTGCTTTGCTGACGTCAAAACTGCCGAAACCTGCCTTTCTGCTACTTCCTGGAAATGACATCCAAACCCAAGCACACAGAAATGAAATGTTTCCCATAGGGCTGGGGAATGTGTTGGCTGACCTGCAGGTGGACACACTCCAGAAGATCTTGCAATGTTTTGGGCTTGGTTCTTTTGCTTCCTTGGTGCGGTTTTATCTTTCTAGGTGCAGCTTCTTCTTCCAAGATTATATCCACATAAATGAACTTGAAGTTTCCTACTTTGTTGTTCAGCATGCCTGTCCATATGCCCATGGGGGTTTTACAGATGATGTCTATAATGTCACCTTTCTAGAACAATAAAAAAAAAGCACACCATTGATTACACCTCTGTGTTATGGGGTAACTGGAGGGCGGGGGGAATGTCTTTTAAAACTTTTTTTTGTCTTTTCCTGAGAGAGTGGAGCAAGTGAAGCAAGTGGACCCTACTCCGGTGGGGGCGGTGGTGGAGGGAGGCCATGGGCATGGGGCATGGTGGGGTGGTTGTGGGGCCAGCCTGGCCTGTGCTTGCTGCCATAGTGTTCCTGGGCCGGGCTGTGGCCGGAAGCATTGCCACTGCTGTGCTGGCCCATGGCTAGAGGCTGGGCCAGTCACTGGTGCCTGGCAGTGGTGCTCCTGCCTGCTCCCTTGTGGCCCCCCGTGCCCATCACGGTGTGGGGCACCAGTGGCGTGGGCAGAGCAGGCATCGTATTGGCAGTGTGGCGAGTGGGGGCAGGCAGTGCCTTCGCAATGGAGGCAGCACCAGGTGCATGGAGCAGGGGCAGGCCCTGGGCTGGGGCCATGGTGAGGGGGGTTGCCCTGTGGGCAGTGCCGCTGGCGCACCAGACCCCCCTGGGTCCCCATGGCACTGGTGGTGAGACGGGCAGTGACCTCTCCCGCGGTGGGCAGCGAGTGCCCCTGCAGGTGATGCTGCTGGCACCCCTGGGCCCCCCGAATCCCAGCAGCACTGGTGGAGTGGGCGGCAGTGGCATCCCCTTCCTGTGGCGGGTGCTGCCCTGAGTGCTTTTGATGACAATGCCACCATGTTGCCTCTGGAGAGGGGTTGGCGCCCCAGTGCCATGTGAACTGAGTTGGGCTCAGTTCGGACCAATGGAGGACCAATGGAGGAGTGGCATGCCCTGGAAAGGAAACATGAGAACAGACGAGAACAGACACCCTATAAAAGGAGCAATAATGGAAGTCAGCTGTCTCTTGGAGTGGGCAGCGGTGCGGCGTGACGACAGCTTAGGTAGTGCCAGAAGAGGACCGTGTGGCTCCATGCAGCAGCAGTAGCAGTGTGGTATCTCTTTCCTTTGGGTCCCCCAAGGTTTTTCTTTCACTTTCTCTTGATTTTCCAGGAGCTCCAGTGTGGGACCCTGCTGCATCACCTCCCCAGCACTGTCCACACGGCAACACCCCTTCCTCCCCCTCCACAGGCCAGCGCCTGGCCCAGAGCAGCAAAGCGGTTATTTCTTTTGTGGATTATTATTGTCAGGTCATTGTCTGTTACTGGTTTAGGCATATAGTTGTTTTCCATACCTTATAGCCTACAGATATTCAACAAATTGTTGTGTTGTCGTCTTCTCTATAAATCTCTTATCTCTNGAAATGTTTCCCATAGGGCTGGGGAATGTGTTGGCTGACCTGCAGGTGGACACACTCCAGAAGATCTTGCAATGTTTTGGGCTTGGTTCTTTTGCTTCCTTGGTGCGGGTTTATCTTTCTAGGTGCAGCTTCTTCTTCCAAGATTATATCCACATAAATGAACTTGAAGTTTCCTACTTTGTTGTTCAGCATGCCTGTCCATATGCCCATGGGGGTTTTACAGATGATGTCTATAATGTCACCTTTCTAGAACAATAAAAAAAAAGCACACCATTGATTACACCTCTGTGTTATGGGGTAACTGGAGGGCGGGGGGAATGTCTTTTAAAACTTTTTTTTGTCTTTTCCTGAGAGAGTGGAGCAAGTGAAGCAAGTGGACCCTACTCCGGTGGGGGCGGTGGTGGAGGGAGGCCATGGGCATGGGGCATGGTGGGGTGGTTGTGGGGCCAGCCTGGCCTGTGCTTGCTGCCATAGTGTTCCTGGGCCGGGCTGTGGCCGGAAGCATTGCCACTGCTGTGTTGGCCCATGGCTAGAGGCTGGGCCAGTCACTGGTGCCTGGCAGTGGTGCTCCTGCCTGCTCCCTTGTGGCCCCCCGTGCCCATCACGGTGTGGGGCACCAGTGGCGTGGGCAGAGCAGGCATCGTATTGGCAGTGTGGCGAGTGGGGGCAGGCAGTGCCTTCGCAATGGAGGCAGCACCAGGTGCATGGAGCAGGGGCAGGCCCTGGGCTGGGGCCATGGTGAGGGGGGTTGCCCTGTGGGCAGTGCCGCTGGCGCACCAGACCCCCCTGGGTCCCCATGGCACTGGTGGTGAGACGGGCAGTGACCTCTCCCGCGGTGGGCAGCGAGTGCCCCTGCAGGTGATGCTGCTGGCACCCCTGGGCCCCCCGAATCCCAGCAGCACTGGTGGAGTGGGCGGCAGTGGCATCCCCTTCCTGTGGCGGGTGCTGCCCTGAGTGCTTTTGATGACAATGCCACCATGTTGCCTCTGGAGAGGGGTTGGCGCCCCAGTGCCATGTGAACTGAGTTGGGCTCAGTTCGGACCAATGGAGGACCAATGGAGGAGTGGCATGCCCTGGAAAGGAAACATGAGAACAGACGAGAACAGACACCCTATAAAAGGAGCAATAATGGAAGTCAGCTGTCTCTTGGAGTGGGCAGCGGTGCGGCGTGACGACAGCTTAGGTAGTGCCAGAAGAGGACCGTGTGGCTCCATGCAGCAGCAGTAGCAGTGTGGTATCTCTTTCCTTTGGGTCCCCCAAGGTTTTTCTTTCACTTTCTCTTGATTTTCCAGGAGCTCCAGTGTGGGACCCTGCTGCATCACCTCCCCAGCACTGTCCACACGGCAACACCCCTTCCTCCCCCTCCACAGGCCAGCGCCTGGCCCAGAGCAGCAAAGCGGTTATTTCTTTTGTGGATTATTATTGTCAGGTCATTGTCTGTTACTGGTTTAGGCATATAGTTGTTTTCCATACCTTATAGCCTACAGATATTCAACAAATTGTTGTGTTGTCGTCTTCTCTATAAATCTCTTATCTCTTAGTAACGCCCCCTAGTGTCCAAACCAGGACACTCTGGTTCGCTATATGTAGCTTTTCCTCTATGGACCAAACCCAACACTAGTCAGTGCAAAGTAACTTTTTAAAATTACCTCCACTTAGTGCCTTTGCTTTTGTAAAATTACAGGAAAGTAATTACAGAAAATGGAGCTAGTCCCTGTCTCCAAAACCTACGAAGGAGAGGTGAGCATAAGCAGCCCCTCTCACGATTTTTGTGCTACACTTGGTCTTTGAAAACAGATACGGTTGCACGACCAATCAACTTTTTCATGGATAGTGGGCATAGATTTGGCAAAAAGCAAGGGATCATTGTGAGATTATTTTCCAAGTATGGCAAAACCTTTGGCACTATTTACTATTTACTATAATCTTACACAATAATCTTATTATCCAGCCTCTCAAGGGTCTTCAAAAACTGACAGCTGAGCTATGTGAAAGGCAAACTCTTGCTCATTTTACCAGTAGAAAACACTGGCTACATTTCTCAAAAACAATAAAGAACATTTAACTTTAATATCTTCCTACATGTCCTTCCCAAAGGACTGGCAAATTTGCCCACCATTATTATCACAATTGACTGATAAAATAGTGGATGGGGCCTTATCAGACAGATCTAGAAGCTTCAGCTCTTCACACTTATGCATTTAATAACAAACGTGAGTGCTAAAAAGACTGAAAATACATCTGCTTTAAGACGGCTTTTTGGTAAAGGTGTTCACAGCCACACTGTGGGAACCAAGGTCTCAGCTCAGCAAAACAGTCACTCTGAGTAATTCTTATAGAAAAAAGGCTACCTTGTAAGTCATACCCCACACAAAACTTGCTCCCGGGACCTCAAAATTGAGTCCTCTCTTATTGGTAGGTATCATAGAACTTAAGAAAATGTTGAAAGTCTTTGAACAGTTATCCAACAAATGCTTACTTCATTTGGCATTCTGTTGCAAAGTTAGAAAACAAACCCAGTTTGTTAAAATATGTGCTAACAACTCCAAGACTTTTAAATCTTTTCTGGTCTGGTCAAGAAACTGCAAGTTTCCTAGTTTTGGTACAAACACAAGTATGAAACTGATTGTGTTCCAGTGATCTGGTTTATTTAGAATATGGAGCTCAGAGCTGTGACCACACTCATGCAGGCTCAGAAACTTCAGATGTGGATGCAGATCAAGATTAGGCAGTGACTCTAAGCTGAGCTGTAGACCCACACTGAATTCAGATTCAGGGTACTGAAATTTTGTGAGAGAAATATTGAGGATTTCAACCCAAAGTATTAGTTTATAATTCTAGAATACACCACCCTAGCGACTAAAAAGGAACCTATGTAAATCAGCAGATATTTGTTCTTTCATGACCGGTTAAGCAGTTAAAACAGTTAAACTGTTTTAAAAGAAATGCCCTAGATGTGGGTAGAAGTGGAGTTCAAGTGGTGAAGACTGCAGGTACCTGCAGAGCAATGGCTGTGAGTCAGTTCAGAGAGGAGGACAGGAAGTCTGCCTAAGATACAGATGAGGATACTGACAAAAAGAAGAGGCTGCAAAGAAGAAGAAAAATGTTGAAGTGTGAGTATAATCTGGTTATGAAGGTGCTTATAAAGAGGGGAAAAAAATCCAGATTACAGACATGAGTAGGCTGAAGGATGATGATACTGAATGTATCTGTGAATGGAAAGAGAAGAAAAGGGCCAAGGGACTTTTTTAGTAATGTTCAACTAGGCCCACATCTGTCACTCCTTTTCCTCACTCACACAGCCTGGACAACTCTGCCAGGTCTTGGCCAAAGAAAGTCCATAGGTCAAAGGCAGACTTAAAGAAAAGCTTACTAGAGAGGCAAACTGTTTCTATTAAAAACGAGTGAGCTTTCAATATATCCTAGTTGTGACTGAGAAAGCTGGGCAGACAACTTCACATTCCAGGAGACTTTGGTCTTTCTTACTCCAAACGTAGTATGTGGGAAGCGATATGTAATTTACCCTAAGGAAAGCTGTGGTATCTAGGTAGATATGATGATGGGGTACTTACGTGGAATCTATGCCTTAAAAAGCCTTTAGCAGCAGTTGCCTTTGCAGCATGGTCTGAAGTAAGTCCTTACAGAAGCATTGCAAAACCAGATAGGTCTTCCTTTTAGAGTGTTATGTGTGCTTAACAGTTAAAAATGCATAAATAAATATATTCTTCAGATGTAAGAAATGCCCCCCTGGCATTTCTGGGAAAGAAGAAATCCTGGTGGTTGTCTTACCTTAATTTTCAGAGAGTCAGTGTCATAAGGACTTGGTGTGAAGTCGGTATGAACTTTGGCTCGGCCACAGAAGGGGCCACTGTAGGGGACTTCGTCATCAAACCGAAGGCTGTCCCTGTTGCTCGTTCCATCCGAGCAGCTGGTCACCCCACCTGAAAGAGAGTCAAGTTGAGAGATCTCATTCACCAAATGCCCAGACATGCAATTCTGCACAGCAGCTAAGAGGAAAATGTTCAAAACCACAGAATTAGAGACAGAGTGTACTCTGTGTGAGTTTGACACTTTCCAGGATAAATACATTTAATAAAAATCATACTACAAGAGATGGAGGAAAATGGATGGGAGATCTTTCATTAATATCTTCCCTACAGTAATCTTTTCTGGTGATGATACTAACAGACTACACATTTTACTTACAGATTTTTTGAAATATTACCTCTGCAGATTAATAAATGTACCCTAAAAGTGCAATTTAGGGAATTAATTCTGCTGAACTTCTCCTGTTTAGAGAAATAAAAACAAGTAGTGTAGAAGTTATTTTATTTCATTACAGAGCTAGCTGAAACATCAAAGGAACCTGCATTGCAGGGGGAAATTTTAATCTTATCAACATTTCTGCCTGTCATTTTGTCCAAGTTGAGCAATAAAATATCGGCAGAGTAATTCACGCAAATCTGAGCAAGCTCTGCAATATCTCATCCAAATATGTTTTTAGATAAGAGCAGCAGTGTGTTGAAAGTAAAATCCCATATATGTTTTTCACAAATTACATCATAGAAAATTATCATAAAAATGGTTTTGTTTGAGGTGATTGCTTAAGTGCACAAATCCATCTCAGGGCCAGATTAAGTACTAAATACAAATGGTGTGGACTGCAGCTTCAGTCCACACTCAGGGCTCAGGTGGTGCCTCCAGGGGTGGCACTATAATGTCATGATGGATAGCTGTGGCCGGCCACAAAGCAAATGTCCACAGCAGAGCAACACATGGAGGGGTGGAGGCAAACTTCTCATCAGAGATTAATCTGCCCTCCAACCAAGACTAAAACCAAAGAAAACCCTGTTGGGAGGGTTTTCAGTGGGTTTCAGGTGGACTGTTATTTTCTGCATCATGACCTCAAGCTGCCAGGCCAGATCCCCATCACTCATCATCTCAGACACCCCCTTCTTTGTCTGCCTCACATCTGTAGGGCAAAGGATGAACTCGCAGCCATTAATTACCCCCCTAGATGATGCTTGTGCAGCTGCACTCAATAATTGCAGCCCTGGGTGCCAACACCATTGCAGTGATAACTCCACAAAAAATTATGGCATATTTATTAGCAACATCCCTTTTAATCCAGGCTAATTTTTTTTCTTCAATTAGTATTTCCATTCTTTGCCATTTCTTGAAGACACTCATCTTATTTCTGGAGAGAGGTATATGGACCCCAGCTGCTACTCATTTAATCAAATTACACTTTTGTCTGCCAGACTGAGGAGCTCTCTATCATCACATTTTTGATCACCAGCTCTGATACTGCAGACTTAAACAATAACTATATTGATCCATTGACTGAAGTATAGATATCTTGTACTTACTAGATGAGCTTTGGCCACTGTTCAGACTATATAGACTTTCCAAAGAATCACTGGTTTTTAGGGAGACCTTCTCAGTATGTATGCCACCACCAGGATCACTGTCATCTTTTCCTTCTTCATTCTTTAACAAGAAAATCAGGTATTAACCCAAAAGAAATGTATTTTAGAGAAACTTTTTTTTTCCTTTTAAATCATCATTGGAGATTAACTCATCATTGCACTTCATTAAAACCACTCTATGAGAGAAATAATTTTAGAAGTTGATGCCTGATGCTAAGGATGCCCAGTACTCACCACTAGAACCTTATGATCTGGAGAAATTCCCTGTCTCATTTCTGTCTCACCCACTTCATTCCACTTCTTCTCGAACTGCTGAACTGATTTTCCCTCTCAGAAGACTACACTATATCATGGCAGAGATGAAGACTTGTAATGGAAATTTTTATGTAGCCAGTTAGGGTGTATTTTTCTGCTTGTCTCAGAGAAGGAAATGTAAAGTTAAATTTGAACGCACACACAGCTGTGTTTTACACTGGGCTTCTGAAAATCCTGGCCAGGGTGCTCACATACATGTAACATCAGTGTGTTCTAGCACTGTGCTCACCACACTGCCCAACCTATGCATTGGCCTCAAAATTCAGTGCATTTCAGAACTAAGAGATGCATTTTTCTCTCACAAAATCTAATGGTGTATGAAATGGGCCCCTTGAGTTTATACAGTAACTCACACCTCAGCAGTCACAGCCTGTTAAAAGCGATAAGATCCATATTTTGGTCACAGGTAAGTTAGAGATTATATAACAGCTAAATGAAATAATGATGAGCTTACAAAGGAAGGAATTTCTTCAGCAGATTTCATCACGTTCTCTGTGTGCGTCATATCCTGATGCAACTGAAACTTCCTGCAGTACTTAGGATGTTACTTTACATTTGGGGAAATATTATTCATCATTTGTATGATGAAGTGAAGTTAAGATGATGGTGTGTGTATGCAGCAGACATCCATACAGGTAGGTGTCAGTCATGGCACTGAAGTGAAAGACTATAATGGTTTTCTACAAAGACTGTGCTTGTTACACTAGTGAGCAGCATAACCCATAAATTAATCAGGGAGCTGGTATTGATTGTCACCATTCCTGCAGGAATGAAGATCATGCTACGTGTGTGTCCAGCCAGATAATACGTTGAATTTCTGTCATGGGAATTGTCATTCTAAATGTGTGGAATGTGTATATAAAAATAAAAAATAAACATCATGGATTGCAATCTTCCAAATTTCAGCAAAAAAGCCCAACTAAATCNAAATGATTCGTATATTGAACGAAATTCTTCTAATGCATCTTTTTGTACAACTTGAGTATCAGACTGATGGTGGAGTTCAACTGATACTCCCTTGTGTCCACATCAGGACATGTTTTGTACTGCTTACACAAATAGTCCTTAATGAAAAGCAAAATTAAATGATGTAAAGTGCCTGTGACTCTCTTGGACCCTTACCATATGATGCTGTGCGTGTGTGTATATTAACATGCACATGAAAGAAAGAGTACATACCAAAAGCTGGTTTAATTCAATGTGTTACCCTGTTTTTATGGATTCTCATAACTGATGACAGTTGAAATATGAACAGGAAAAATCCACATAATATTTTTACTTCACATGTACTGTCTACAAACATAAGGTTCTTAGGCTGTACTTACCATCTCCTCAGAGAGTGCCTTGATGTACTTTTTACCCATCTTTTTCTTCATGGTGAGTGAAATGGCTCTCATCTTCTTACTCAGACTTCCTCCATTATTTGCTGGTTTTGTTTGTACTGCTTCTCCAATGTCACTTATAGTCTCCAGCTCAGATATCTGTTTAAAAAAAAGAAAAAAAAAGTAAGCAACAACTCACCATGAAAATAAAATGCAGTGTAGTGGAATAGGAAATACAGGAAAATATTAAGGACATGAATACAGTTAGCATGACAAAAGTCAGTCATGGCCATTTTCCTGGGAAATTGTGTACCCGAACAGGTTTGCAGCACACCACTGTATGTGTGAAAGACAGAAAGAAAATAAATTTTATGCTAGAAAATGTTGTTTCCCATTATTTATTGTCACTAATACAAATAAGAATTGAGATGACTTTTGCAAGGGTCTTGAAAACAAAAGTGACATATGTCTG
>VYZS01025794.1:5549-18243 GCA_013400695.1 Neodrepanis coruscans
AATTGCAATGCAGTGATTTAGCGAAATTGATGCCACATAAGTCCATTAAATTAATTTATGGACAAAAAACACAAGGACAACACGAGAAAGGAAAAAGCAAGAAAGGTAATAAGAAAAGGTAACGCCAAATACAATATCTAGGACTTGTTTCCTCCTTTTTTTTTTATCATATGGCTTCACAGGTTACATAGATTTGAAAGTAAATTGGAAAAATAAAATTCTGCAAATTATGTTAAGGGTCAAAATTTTTTAGCTTACCAAACAAACTAAGAAACAAGACTGCTACCAAACAAGATTCCGAAGAATTTTAGGAGATTTGCCTGAATTTGTTTAGTTGACTCATCACATGTATCTTTAAAGACCCTAAAGATTAATAGATATTTAGCAAATGAAACAATAAGAAATAACTGAATTTCAGTGTCTGATTAACCTGATTTCAAAACCTTACTAATAGCTAGACTTAGATAAAATTGTATTCCCAGATAAAAGTTTCTTTAGAATGAACAGCTTTATAGAGGAAAACCAACCCAATACCCACACTTACGATATCGTCTGAGCTATTGCTCCAGCTATGCCACCACACAGCAGATTTACATGTGTTTTCAAAACTAAGACATCGGGGTTATCTAATGAAGGCCGTCCAAGCAAGTTAGGTGCTTGAGCAAGTCCAATGCTCTTTAAGGTACCAAAGGTAAAAAATGAAAAACCTAAAAGGAAATTTAATTTTATGTACTTTCATAAAAAAGCAAACTATTTGTTGATGCATTATCATAAACAAAAAAGCTGCAATTACAAAATGAAACTACTTTCCAGTTCTTTTAGAAGTTCCCTAAGCAGAAATTGACAAAATATTTTGAACTTCTACAGTAACTCCTGTCCAAATGAATGTGCAGTTGTACATAATACTAAAAGAATGCCTTAAATAAGCTAGACTGTGAATTTTAAATTACTGCACTGCTGTCAAGAATACTCCTAGACTCTCTTTAACTGAAGAACATCTTCGTGTAGTTTAGCTGGGCAGTTCTGCTCCTCTGTTCCACATCGCCGGTTGCTTTAGCTTGTGTGAGTATTTACAGGAAAGCCACCAGGAGATGGAGCCAACACTGAGGCTCCATTTACAGAGTGCTTCGCTCCCAAGGATTTACCTGTTTGAGAGAAAGCCTTCATGCTTTCTTGTGGGAAAACCGGGAAGCACAAGAGAACCGAGAACCACAGCTAGACCTCTCTCCCTCTCAACTCCACATTTCAAAAAAGCTTGACTTTGACTATCGGAAATGCTTTTAAGGAGCATAATTGGAACCAAAGCTAATTAACTAGGTGTGCAAATACATTATGTAAATTTAGGAGTGCACACAACTGCTGAAGGACTGCCACAGTCTGCTTTTAACTTACCCGCATATGGCGCCATTCCTACAATAGTTGGCATCAGCCCTCTGTAGAACCCTCTAAAACCACCTTCCTTTGAAAGAAAAATACAGGAATATTTGTGGCAAGAAATACAACAAACGTCTTAACAAGTTACATGGCTTGATACAGATTCACATGACAGCAATCTGACTGCCACCATCTACCTCCAAGGAGATAACATCAAGTTCTCTTTCTTGTGCCTNGGGAAGCACAAGAGAACCACAGCTAGACCTCTCTCCCTCTCAACTCCACATTTCAAAAAAGCTTGACTTTGACTATCGGAAATGCTTTTAAGGAGCATAATTGGAACCAAAGCTAATTAACTAGGTGTGCAAATACATTATGTAAATTTAGGAGTGCACACAACTGCTGAAGGACTGCCACAGTCTGCTTTTAACTTACCCGCATATGGCGCCATTCCTACAATAGTTGGCATCAGCCCTCTGTAGAACCCTCTAAAACCACCTTCCTTTGAAAGAAAAATACAGGAATATTTGTGGCAAGAAATACAACAAATGTCTTAACAAGTTACATGGCTTGATACAGATTCACATGACAGCAATCTGACTGCCACCATCTACCTCCAAGGAGATAACATCAAGTTCTCTTTCTTGTGCCTGAAGAACTGAGGGGACAACAACCTGACTACAGGAGATATACAAGTGAAAACGGAGGAGGAAAATCTGCTTCCAACATGATAATTGGAGACATTTATGCATTATACATAGCCCTCCTCCCCAAATCTTTTTGATATCCTTACTATTTGTTCTTGAAAAGCAACTTCTCTGCTGTTTTTGACCTCCCACTTACACGAGCCTTACCTACAGCTTGGCAGCCTAGAGAAAATCGAAGTAACTTTTTACACAAAAAAATTTAAAGTGCACATGATGATGTCATGAAATTTTCCACCAAGCCACTATTTTCAATGCAGTGCAACATTCTTTAAAGAGCATATTTTGCTTTGATAGGACTGAAGATTAAAAGAAAAAATACCTTTGTGTAAATCATCTTGAATGCATGGATAATTCCCATGTACCTGTGTTCCCCTTTGACTTGGAACGCCAGACGAACTCTAACCATATCAAGAGGGTAAGTACAAATCACTGCTGTAATACCTTTATTAAAAACAAAAACAAAACAAGCAAACAAAACTCACCTACACCTTATCTGATTCTAGGGTTACTTTGAAAATTAAAATTTCCTTTTGTGGCAGTGAATATAATAGCATATACAAAATATTTTGTTAAAGAAACAATTAAGTCACTTATAACCAGCAAACGGAAACACTAACTTAAGTAGCACACAAAGGATTTATATTTGAACCTGGTGTTCACTGAAGCAGCACACCTAGGCCTAGATTTTCCCAAGATTTATGGGCCTGACTATATTCACCTGAGCAACCTTACTGAAGTCCACAGCTCCTAAGAATCAAGCCAGCCAAGTGAGTCAGCTTTACTGAATTGCAACCATGAAACCCTAAGCCTACCATATTAAAAAAAATCAAATCACAAATGTATGTGTTAAATTTCACAAAGGTTGTGTCAGAATTTGGTGCGATTTCTGGATATAGACACATGTATCTAGCTACCACATCTGAAAAAAATACTAAAGATATTCTAATGACATGCTAAATATATTCTCGTGACATTCGAAATAGAGCCAGGGTCATACTGATGAGGAGTACTTAACCATGCTGCAATACTGCATTTTAATAGTTCATGTTACACCAGCATTTCTGTTTTAAAACTTACCAGAAAAGCTATTCCTGGACTTAAGATGCAAAAAAAAAATCAAATCTCAGGATTCATCCAGTTTTGGACTGCTTCAAAACTGCTTAGATGTTGACCAACTTGTAATTTTGGAAGCACAGCTAGAGTACAGAAAACATCAACTCTAACAGTTAACTGAATAACAAATTTTTTCCTACTGCTAGTTTTTGAGGTAAACCACTCAAGAGCTGACAGATTCTTTGGACAGGATACTTAAAACTGTCAACTGAAAACAGAGGCCATTTTCTGATGGTACACCACAGTCATCAAATTAAGGAAAAAATAATACAGAACTGGGCAAATGAGAAAAAGAGCAAAATCCTTTGTAATTAATGTTCTAGCAACTGCCCTGATTTAGCTAAACATAGCTTCTAAAAATAGGTCCTAGAGAAGATAAGCACACTTTTTTGTGCAGGCAGAAAATTGTCATTTCTTAAGTTTTAACAATCTCTTAATTATATCTCTCTTTATAGGTATATCATTAGACTTTGTAGAAAGGAGGGGAAGGGAAAACTAGCTGAGGGGAATTAAAAAAAAAAAACAAACCAACAACAGAACCCAAACACAACAACTCCTGCAAACATGCTCTTCCTCACTTCTATGTCTGGAGGAAAAAAAACCAAAAACCCAAACAAACAAAAAACCCACAACAAAACACAACTGCGGTTGAACATCTGACAGAAAATATCAGGATTAGATGGGGAGAAAAAAAAAACAAACAAAAAAAAATAAACACCCTAACTGATCTATCCAAAAACCTGACACTGGTGAACTGTCAATTGAGAGCAAAACTTCTGGCTTTCTGGAGAATCCCACCAGTAATTTATTTTAGAAGACAAAAACGTCTCTTTCGGAGGTTTTAGACAAATCCCCTGAACAAAGAATAGACATCTGCAGTTGATTTCAGATTTTGTCTCATCCACAGAGTTCAAAAGTTGGAACCTGCAAAACACTAAAGCAACTTTAGGCCTATTTCAACTGACCTACATTAAATCCAATCTCTCAGTCTACAGTCTTCTCCTAATGGATTCTCTGAGATGTCCAGTAATATCATAAAATAGATGGATTCAAGACATTCAAATAAAAGAAGAACTTTTACAGAACTTAAAGAGTTGACAGAAAAGTCATTCCACTTCAGAAAACACACTTTACCCCCCTTCTCTTTCCAATCATGCACTGATGTCTATCCACAAACTTCCTCTGAACAAACACTAGCAAACAAGACCAACCCAAAGTTTGGTGAATGCACTTGGTGAGCACAGTCCAAAAATAGTACAATTAAAAAACTCAGATGGAACTGATAGAAACTGTATGTAGTAAGGATTTAAATAGAAACTTTATTTTTAGATTTTTTTTTAAATTCTCTAGCCATGGAATCTGAGGAAAAAAAAAAAGAGATTTCTATCATCAGCCAAAAAGTATGCTTTCTTGAAGCAACTGGGAGAGGCATGTTACTGATTACTGTTCATATAAGCAAAATGTACATACAAGGGATCATGATCTCCTTTTGGGCTCAGTGAAGAAACGATCCTTACTGGGAGGAATGGCAGCCATTCCAGAGATAAAAAGTCATTTTGGTGAAGGCTACAAAATTACTAATCTCATCTCTGCTCCCTGTATTGTAGGATTTATAAGAAGTCAGACCACAGCATCTCAAGGCTGATTCCCTGTCTTGAAAAAGCAAAGTCTATTCCAATTAATGACAGTTGAGCCAAAAATCTCTTCCATGGTTGGTTAAACAGGGCTGAATTGGAAGCATCTCAACAGTTAACAGAGATGCTGCAATTCCCAGGGGATCATAACTTTCTCTCTTTCAAAGAATACTTCCTCAAAACAGCAGACTTTTCACTGCAAATGCTGACTCAGAAGTCAAGGAAAGACTGTTCTTCACTTGCCATATTGCCCTCAAGCACTTCTGACGATCTTGGGGACAAGATACTGGGTTATAGAGACGAAAGACTTAGTGAAGCACAGCAGGAATTAGAGTGGCCTTGATTTGCTTCCCAGGCTTTAGGAGTTAACAATGAGATTAGGTCTACAGGGATTTCTCTCCATCCTTAGTAATTTTCTTTCTTTGAAAATAAAAAAACTACCTGGAGCAAGAAAAAACACAAGTGAAACACATCTTCAAAGACCAGGCACTGGAAACATATCCAGTACACAAGTCTTCATGATCTCTGTATCATTCTTGTACTGTATCAGTAGCTCCGCAGATCAAATTAAGCACTGCCAGGTGATTCAAAGGTTTACAGCCCAAAAAGTGAAAAGCACAAGTCCACCACACAAATTCTTTTGACTCAAATAGGAAGTTGTTAATTACATACTATTTAAAATGGAAACAGTACTGATCTAGGAGGATATTTGCTATCTTCCAATCACTTTTACTAAAAATAAAAAGCTAAAAACAAAAACATACTTTCTGTATTAGTTTAATGGAACTTGAGTTTATTTTAGATAACATCTAGTCTTTTTTGACTTTGTTATTTTGCAGTTACTCAAGTGCAGGGGTGGAGACTTCTGTGTTTTAATTCCGATTTCCTATTACAAAACTAACAAAAATATTTAGATTTGCAAAATCATCCTGTGAGCATTTAACTTTGTAAAATCATCCTGTGATGTTTCATTTGATGTTACTTATTGATTTTGGTTGTTGTTTGATCATTTTGTTTCCTAAGCCTCACTAACCTCTCTGATTTCTCTATCTTCTGCCCAGTTCTGTCTTTCCTTTAAAGAAGTTATACATCATTTATCTGTTAATGAGGTGTTACAGATTTAATTTGAATCACACAAGACCCAGGAAATTCAGACTTAAAGTTTCCACAGTAACTTTAACTTGGCCTCCTTAAATATATGCATTACAATAGGTTTTTCTTTTCTGTCCCTCCACTACTCCCAACCTCACTGCCTCATTCTTCCCTGTGGATATGCTTTTGATCTTGTTTATCAGTTCCAGAAGATACTCAGATGTTTCTCACCACTTTGAAGCTGATTCAGGTCTGCTGACCACTAGTCCTGTTGGAAATACTGACACAAGCAAGATCTAAGTAGCAGTGGTTACAGAGAAGTGAAAGCAGACAGCTGCCTGGCCAGAGCATGTAGAGGGACAAGAAGGAAAAAGGAACACAGGTTATCTGTTCCCAACTGCTTAACACCATGTTCCATGAAACTGTGAAGGCCCTTCTGCACCAACACTGGGGTGCATGCAGCACATTGTCTCCTTTAGCCATTTAAACTTGGAGGAAACAGAAAAATATCTTTTATTGGAGCCAGAAAGAAACTAGGTCACAAGAGTTAAAGCAAGAAATAATACCAATTGCTTTTACAAGTTTTTCCTTTTTTGCTTGCAAACCTAGAAAACTTCTGTTCCAAACCCTACACTCCCCTTAGTGCCTCCTTCCTCCCTTATAGATTCTTCAAATACTCAAAATTAACCCTCCTCTCTATCTACCTAAAGAATACCCCATGGAGCTGCTAATGCCAGGTAGTAAACAAACAGTAAGATACCTACATGTGACACTACATATACACCTGACTGCTGTATTCATTTCACTGCACTATTAAGTTGAGCTCATCTACTCAGTTTTGGGATTCTCAAAGCCAGATGATTGAGTATACTGTACTTAAACATACCACATAAAGCATTTCAGTTGGTCATGGTTGCCAAATACTACTGTATACTAATTTATTTATATTATTCTGACCACACAAACCAGATTTAACCAGTAAGGTGCTTAAAACAATGTTAGATGCTATTAATTTATCTGCACAAAGAATTCCAGCATGTCCAACACTAACACAGATAAACTGATTACTCATTTTTCACAGTGCCTCACAAGCCAGGTTCCCAGTCTCTGATAAAGCTCCTGGAAAACCTAATAATAAGGGTTTTTTTGGGGAAAAATTAAATTGCAAGCTGTTACTTAACACAGTTAAATCCAGGGGGAGAAGAAAATTTGTTTTTTTCCCCCCCACTTCTTTCAAGTAGAAAGCCAGCCAAGTTCTAGAACATATCACCAAATGAGTTTTTAGGACTCTTTCTCACTTATCCATTTCATTTTCTTTCCTTTTTCTCTGGACATCACACAAAACCAGAATATTTTCATAAGGTCTTTCTAGTTTAACTAAAGGTAGTATTAACAAATCTCAGTATTTTTACTCCAAAAGAAGCTAAATATGAATATTCATAATTATTTAAGGACTGTCACTAGACACTAGTAAGCCTGTTTCACAAAGTCAAAGCACATGAAGAATCACTTCAATTAAAAATCAGTCCACTATCACTTACCTTCCCCTGTTTTTTCTTAGCTACCTTTGGCTGAATGACTAGTAAGAGGAAAATAAATGTACAATCATACTACACAATGGCAGTTCAGAGATGGGTTTTTCTGCTATTTTCTGCTATTGCACTGATTGATAAGTGAGTGTTTTTAATGTTCACGCATATGATCTAAAGAGCATTGTGACAATCCTGCCTTGGACATGGAAAAGTACCGACATTTCTGGCAAATCCAAAGAATCTACCCATTTAAGGAGCTGCAGTTCTTTCTGTTTCTGTGGGCTTATATCCAACCTCAAAGCAGAAGATCTGATGAGCCAATTCTACCAAAACCTGCAGCTTTATACTTCATCTTGATGACACTGGGTTTTTCACTTTTTAAAAGCCATAAGAAACACTACAAAAAACTCCTTTACAACACAGCACAGAATTCAGTGCTTGCACAAATACATTTTAAAAAATATTCTTAGACAAAGAGGTTTCAATTAGGCAACCATGTTATATTAACAAATTTACTAGTATTTTTGCTTAATACAAATTTGCAACAGTTTGACCTGATAACACATCAAATCATCCTCTAGATAAACATTAACTTTTCAGAAAAAGGCATGTCTGAAATCCAAGTACACAACTATACCTGCCATCGATCCAGCCATTAATCGATGCACATGTCCCGAAATCCCAAGTTGTTTCTTTATTACCTACAAATATGGAACATTTACAATTCATTACAATATCAGAAAATACAGGGAAACACAGCACAAAGTATATTAGCACATCAATGCAAATTCTGTAACAGTTTCCAAGAAGTTTCCAATGCTACAAATTCAATCCAGGGCAATTAATCACTCTTAAAAGAATTTTTTGAACACTGTCGCTGTTTCCAATTTCTTATTAAAAATATCAAAGTGCCGAAATTCTACTAACAAGGCAAAACAACGAGTTGAAAGCATTTGTACTGTTCACTTCAGAAATCAGATTAACTGTTTATGTAGTTACCATTAATGTTTGTCAAACAGGCAAACTGAATACTCTCTGTAGAGAGCAAAGGACACCAAGCAAAGTTGAAAACTGAGAAGAGTTGACTTTTCTTCCATGCACACTATGTGAAACACTCCTATAAAGACTTTTAACAGGATTAAAAAAAAAAGAAATAAAAGAAAAAAAGGAGAAATAAAAAGGAAATAGGACAAACATTTCAAAGCAAGAACTTCCTAAATTACATTACAGCCTGAAAGAGTTAGAAATTAGTTTCTAGACTTTTACCAAATAACTGAGACGACTTAAGATGAACATTTTGCTATAAAGATATTTTTATATCTTCCTCCTTTAAGACTCCTACACATCCATGCAAAACATTGTGAACATTTCTTGCCAATTCATAGGTAAAGGAAACCGCTACGATACCAACTGATTTTTTGAAATTTGGACATTCATAAATCATTTCATCATAAGGATTGCATGCAGTCATCTATTCCACACTACAAAAAACATGCAGAGATCAACAGCATTTCTGATTACAGCACAAAAAAAGAACATACAAAACCCAAACAGTTACTTCTTTGTATCAGTCTTCTGAAATTTGCCCTTCAGGGAAGGGAATCACAGTTTCAATCTCACACAAATATAATAAGAGTTTCATTTTACATTTTGTTCCTACATTACTTACCAACGACTACCTTATAGCACTACAAATAGCAGCAGACCTTAAAGTACCTTTTGCTTTCATTAAAAAAACCAAAGTATTATTCTCAACAACAAAAAGGCACAAAAGATACAAAAATCGTTGAGAAGTTTTTAAAAGTTTCACTGTTGCCCTGACACTTTCTTTTTCAGATAAAATTAAGCAACGTTAGAAAAGACACAGAGTTAATTAATAAGACACAAAAGTTTCAGTATTAGTTTCAATCAGTTATTGTATTCATTGCAGGCAGGACAAAAAGAAAAGAAAAGAAATTCAACTACCTTTTTATATTGGTCAAAGGCCATAAACTGAATAGCGCCATATGGAAAGATTCTAATCATCATTGCCCCATTTCCTTTATACAGCCCAAGGTAACCTTCCTTTCTGGGGACAGCACACAACGTAGAAAACACTCCTGCCAGCAATATAAAAAGATGTGTTTTATACTGAAGGAAAAAAATCAAGCAAATACTACTGACAATAAAAGTTCACACACAAAGCTAAGGCTGCATCATATTTCTTATGTAACTAGGGAGATTGAAAAATCCACTGCCAGAAGGGAGAAGTTTAAGGTTAAGTTTTATCAGCTTTCTCATCTCCCAGATTCAGTGAACCTCTCTCTGAATTCATGCACTAAGGCCCCAGGACTTGGCTGGACTGTGAGTGACCCTACTAGAGATGCCATTACCCACCCACAGCACCCAATGCCAGCAACAGAGGGAAGCAAACCACCTAACTTGCAGGTCAGTCAATTCAAAATAAATAAATACATACACTGAAGTCTAAAACCATGGGGAAACCACCTGATATTGCCACATACTAAATTATAGATTAAATGTCATCACTGAGGAAATTAAGTAAACAAGACTCATCACCTACAACCTAAACATCTCACACTTCTTGTCCCAGAGTTACAGTAAGAAGCAATCCAATTCCCTTCTAATAGGTGGAAAACAATGTAAGATCCCATAAGGCAAAACCTATAGTTTTACTATAAACATTAGTTATGCACAATTGCTACAGAATTGACTTTCTAATTTTATTTTTAAATTAGAGTGACACTAACACTCAAAAAGTTTTCATTCATATGTGACTACTAAATAATATAAAAACTAAGCAGGAAAAGGCTTACACATTATCTTGTTCTCAGGCAGAACTAAAAAGAGTAGCTGACAAACTTTAACTTGACATTTAAATAAAACAAGTATTAATTAGTTTCTGGAGTTCTAAGAACATGAATATATTATTGTACCTTGTTAAAATATTATTGTATACTAATATATTATTACATATTATTTTATAGTAAATGTATTTTTAAGATGTCATGCTTGTTACATGCCTCTGAACATGCTTATGTCATGACTAGAGTTTCTCTCTATGCTGCCATGATGAGTTACTGTTCTTGTTACTCAGAACACATCCTCCAAGGTCTGTGTGGCACAAACTCCATGGAACAATGAGAGTAAAAACATGCAGTGAGGACTGCAGTGACCTGATCCATCATGTCTCTGCACTTACAGGTATCTCATTCACTTTTTTGCCTACGTGTAACATGGATATGCATTCAAGTCAGACGCATTTCAAATAATCAGCATCATCTCTCACATCCTAAACACGGAAGAATGTAGGATTTTACTTATCAATCATAGCTCAGTACACAGAAAATGAGGATTTAAAATCTCAGTCAAACCAATTATTTCACTCTTAATTCTTAGGCTGCAGATTTGAGTGTATATTTATGTGTCTGTGTTACTAGAACACCACATTACTTGTGTATCCCTTTTTGCAACAGTGAATATATATATATCCACTGAATTTTGTTTCAAGATTTCTTCTTCTAGCTTTTAAAAAACATTACCTTTACTGTATAAATTAAAAATTCCAAAGTTTAATTACATGTAAAATTAGCCAACTTGAGACATTTTTTTTCCTTGACAACTGTAACACTTAAATTTTAGAGCAAAAGTTATGACATATTTCAGTAGCATATGACAAATACCTCAAATACTCTGCACAACAGGCCACTGTTACAGCCCCCAGAAAACAGTTCTGAACATGTGAGTTTGTTCTCTCACAAGCACAGATCACCTGCCCCTTGCACCACAAATCCCTGCTCTCCTCAATTCCCATGAGCACAGCAAAGTCTTGCCATCCCTAGCCCCCTCTGAAAAGCAGGGACCCCCACAGCCCCTGGGAAATGCCAGCTGCTGCAGCATGGTTTTTACAGAGATGACCCAAGCTTTGAAGCTGTGATTACCAATCTCATGCTGGCTTCTGTAAGGGAAGATCGAGCCTAGCTCTTTACACACCTTATTGAGGATTATTCTAACATCTCCATCTCTAAAACATCAACCAATACCACGACTTACACAGGGCTTCATTTTCCTTTTCAAACACTAACAAAACATGGCACAGAGCCTGACCAGACAGATACAACCCTCTGTCTGATAAGCACCTTTTATCACTCAGCACTGAATAAATCAACATACCCAAACCATATGTATTGCACTTAAAACCAAAAAATAAGACATGCAGCAGCCATCTTACCTAGATGTTTGTAATGGTGGTTATGAGCCTGCAGCAAAATCTTTACTCGATCCAGTGGTGCAGTAGTTGTTTTGGCACAACATCCTGCAACACCTTTCCAAAAGGGGAAACAGAAAAGTAACAGGATGCAAAAAGTTCTTTAGGTCAGCAGTTAAATAAGAGATTTTCCTAATGTATTTAAACTCAGTTGGGAGCTGGAAAAAGCTCCAGTGACAAGTAAACAGCTTGCATTAGATGCTACAAAGCCTCTAAAGCCTTAATGAAATGTATAAGCTACTTTTCCTGTTTACAAAAACCCAGGCCACTGTCTCGGCTGCTGAGGTTACAGCAGAAAGAACTTCCCTGAAACTTACTCAGAGTTTTCTGCCCCGTTTCTTCCTTTCCTTCTGCAGAAAACAGCTCTTGCTGCTCTCCCCAAGGGGTGGGCTATATGTCTGCCGTACACCTTGCATTACTTCAGCGAGCGGGATTCAACAGCGAGTGCGGCGTGATGTAAAAACTTTAAATAAACACAACCTCCTCCTACCTCCTGGCAAACCACACAGCTGGGACAACACCCTACAGGAAGCACAAATAGGCTTTTTCTGTAAGAGGTTACTAATGTGGGGCTGTAATCTGCCCCGCCATTTCACATCACCTTAATCTTCACAACAGCAGCCGCAACAGTTTGGCGACAGGGATAACCCCCCCTCCCCGAGTACCCTAACGAGAGTTTGGGCTCTGGGAACATTTAATCGGCGACTGCTGGTTCTGACACACGTGCGCGTCTCTGGCGTGCACCGAGGCACCCGCACGTCCACTGGGGGAAAAGCGGGGGCTCTCTACTTCCCCAGGTGCCGACCCCCGGCAGCAGCTTTACCGCGGACACGGGCACCAAAGTGCCTCCCCCCGCGCAGGGCACCCACCTCCGGCGATGAAGGAGCGCAGCCAGTAGAAGTCCCGGCGGGCCGGGGGCAGAGCGGCGCCGGGCGCCGCCGCCGCCGGAGAGGCCATGGGCAGGGCCGGGCAGGG
>VYZS01025796.1:0-19920 GCA_013400695.1 Neodrepanis coruscans
CAGCGCCATGTGGCCGCGGCGCAGTCCCAGCGCCCGTGGTGCCATGTGGCCACGGCACGGCCCAGGGCCCGGCACGCCGTGGCCCCGGCCCCATGCGCCCGTGCCCGTGGCCAGCGAGGAATGGGGGGAGAGGGGGAAAAAGTTTTGTTTTCTAACCCACAATATCCTGCTTCATTGTTTCTCGCTATATAACTAAGTTTTGGTAATTGAAGTATGTGTCAGTGATGGAAAATTTTGAGTAGCAAACTAGCTCCTTCTAGAATAATATACAAAACCCTCAAATGTCTCCCATTTATTAGTATTTTAGTTTTTTCAGTGCTTTCAAAAACAGCCTTGAAAAGGTCTTCATTCATCATCCCCAGGACTATCTAGACTGGAGTCTTAACCTTGCTCCCTCCTAAGTCAGTGACAGAAGTACAATGCCTAGCAAAATGAGGTCCAAATCTTGATCACTGGCTTCTTCTGTTGGAAACCCGACATTTTCAAATCACAGTCTTACACGTTGTGAACATGTGTTCAGTTAGAGTATATCTTACATACTGAGCTTATCTGGGTTATTACCCTCACTGTCAATAATAGTACAATTTTGTTCAGCGAGTAGCTCCTGTAATCTGCACTAAAAGTCTTTATTTTCCACTAAGCATTGACATGAGATGGGAAAATCAGGGGAAACATCTCACTCGATCAAGGTCCATGTCAGTACCTTTATTACAGAGAGAAACCTACTGTTAGCAGGGAACTTACTGTATGAGCTGGCAAAGAGAAGACTGGATAGATTGAAGTAGAATTAAAAAGATCTTGGGTCGCTTGATGCTTCAAAAGGTTTCATGAGAAACCAGAAGCAAAAGTCGTGACTCTTACTCTCACTACAAAGTTCTGGAGATGCTGGAAGAAGTTGTCTCAAGAATACAAACAGCATAAAAAAAAAAGATTCAGAAAAGACAAATAACATGCCTTTGAAGGAAAAGAAGATGTAACATATATGACACATTTAAGGTATATTCTTTGATTTTTATATTGAGACATGCATAATTATGCTAAATAAAAATATGCATAAAAGGCATGAGACTGATTGGCAGTTTTGGGGATCACAAATCTGATATTCATTATCTGCCAGAATCTGTTTGCAGATTCCAGAAGTTTTTTTCACATTAGCAGGTTGTTATTATTTGATCAGAATGTTACACAAGAAATTTATACTATTATAGGACATCCACTCATGGAGTCAATCATATCACATGACTTGAAACTACTCACATGCTACAAATACTGAGAAAGGAGAAGAAACAAATTACTGTAAAAAATATCTTTTCAGAAACTCTTGGTTGAGGAGTTATATATATAACAAAGCCATCCCTAAAATACAGGGTTACTTGAACACTCTTAGGTAAACAAAGAAAGAAGAAGCTATAAAATGGATATTATTTGTAATACAAGACGAGGCTAGTTTTGATAACAGCTTAAATGTTAGCTTCAGTTCCAAGCAGATTACTATGAAACTGTTGATTGATATGTTCCTTCCCATATACTTAACATATAAGATTCTAAAGGCACTCTGAGAAAAAAAATATTTAAAAATACAGCTTTAAGATTCTGACTCCTTGCCATGAAGAGCCCTTCATACATGAAAAGGCTACTGATTTTGGGGAGCAGGAGTTATCAGCTCATCTAATAATCTTCCAGTTTTCCAATGTTCTGTGATGAATTAGACATAAATAAAACCATCTCAGTGTAACAAAATTGGTTAAATAAATAGAATTTGCAAAATTTATAGTTTGTTATTCCTGGAAAGCTCCAAAAGAGCTTGGCAAAGAATGACAGAATTAAATTTTCTGCAGAAATGGAAAAAAAGAGATAATACAGTTTCGGGCCTGGAAGGATATGACATTATGTTCCATCTTTACCTAGGCAAAATTAGAAGATAAGTCAACTGTGACACTACGGCTGAAAGGTAAGGCACTTCCACTATTGGAAAAAGCTTAGCATTTGAAAATGACGGTACTTGAAAATGATTTTTTTTTGTTTATTTAACTGCACTTAGGATATGCAAATCAAAAAAAAAAGAAGCAAATATTAAACAACTCAGGGTCATGTGATAGCCCTTCAATTGCTACTGCTAGCTCTTTGCAAAGCAGCCCCTCAGGTGCCTTTTTCTTGTAGTGATATAAATTTGTGAACTCAGTTCAGCATGCAATGGATCATTGCAGAAGATGAAAGCCAAAGAGATAAGGTTGAGGAATGGAAATACTGATGGTACCATTTGCTATGGAGATAGTATTTCTGACTCAGGAATGACTGACCTAAATATATTCTGAGTCTAGAGGAACATATCAGGGAAACATCACTACGTAGTTGCCTGACTTAGCCTCTGCCATTGCCACTGTTAGAGAATCAGTCCAGAAAGATCTTTGATTATGGCATTCTTATGCTCTTGAAGACTCATTATTTAGTACAGAATGAGCATTGCTCTTGTAAAGATGAACTATTTGTAGACAGTCATCTGCCTACATAAAGAGAAAAAGAGGAAATGTTATTTGAAATCTTTGACAGACTCACCCTCCAATAATGAAATAATGTTTTGCAGGCCACCAGGCAAACAAGTAAAAGTAATTTCCAGCAAAATCAGTGAGCACCTGAAGTGATCTTGGTTGTCACACAGGAAACAAAAAGTAAAAGAACTTTGGCTTTTCTTCCACAGTGAAGAAAATGTGGGGTCTTTCCTTTCCTTTGTCAGAAAGGAATGAAAGAAAATCTGCCTGTCTACCTGGGAATCGAACTATGTTTGGCATATTCAGACTCTAGAAAAGAAAATCCTTTGTTAGCAGAAATCTATCTTTTAATAAAAAACATTGAATCTACAACAAAATTACCACCTCTTATGTAAAACTAGGTTGATTTTAAAGTCTATACATGTTTCTGAAGTAAAAATAAAAGAATTCTTTTTTATTCTCTAAAGTGTATAGTTATTTTTAACGAAGAAAAATACTTAGAATTTTAGTCAATTATAGGAAGAACACATCTCGTTTAAGGAGAGAAGGAAAGTGTGATACATAATTAAAATAATCCAGTTTAAATTGGTGGATATTGCACAAATCATTGCACACCTGTTTTTAATATAAAACCTATGTAAAACAAACTAGCAGAGGAAAGATGGCTAACAAAAAAAAATTGAAATTAATGCTGAGCAATTTATCTAAAACAACATTTCACAGAAAACTGAAAAAAATGTCAGTCAAATAGAACTCAATATAATTTTCATTAAATTGTAGACACAATCAAATTTACCAGGTTTTGAGTTAATAATAAGCAACATGAGGAGTTTTTATTGCAGTTAGTGATGGCTATACAAGGAAAGAATGACACTGATAAAGAAATAATTGAAGAAATTAGTTTCCTGACATCGATAAGAAAGAATTACTTCCAATAAAGTAAAATACGTAATCAATCAACTTAAGCAAGGACATTCTCATGGGGAAGATGGAAAGACTACAGCAAGAGTTACACTATAGTTAATGAGCAAAGTGTAGGTCACAGGATAAATATTTAAACAAGCTTTATGAGAGCTCAGGATTTACTGGTGAAGAAGAAATAGTTCAACAAAATAAAGTGCCATTGCTTAGGACATACCATTCAGGTCTTGCAAATGCCTGATGGAGCATAGGTGGAGGAGTCATATCATCCTAAAAGCTTTCTTTAAGAAAAATCACATTTGAGTACATAAATGTAAGTCTTCAGTAGTGACTTTACAGGGAGATTTTATAGCAGTTGTCAGTCAGGCTGACTAGCTTCAAGTTAATTTTCTTTAAGCAAGGGGAGATACATAAATTGATGCAGTCTTTCTTTTTTTATTATTATCTTGAAGTTATTTTATCCCATCATAAAAAAGGTTAAATTAAAGTGAAATACGGAATGCCACTAGCTTGCCACAAAAAAAAAATTAATATTAAAACACTTATGCAGTTTTGACATTTTCGCTTAAACTCTAAATCCACTGTTTGGTTTTGGAGGTTTTTTAAGAACAGAAAAGCAGGAGTTTCTCCCCTCAGTGAAACTGGGTTATTTTAGACAATAATTTATGAAAGAGATGGACAATAACAGCCCACATTTGAATGGTAATAGTTGCAACCTTCAACTCCTCTCTGATATTTACACAATGTAAAAGTACCCAGGGCAGAAACAAAATCCTTCAGCAGCCCCTCAGCGGGAGCAGAGTGAGCCTGGTCCCTGTTGTGAGAACAGTAACCCTCCTGTACATCTCACTGCAACACCCTGACCTGGCTCTTACCTTAGGATTTTTAGCACCAGGCTAATTAGGTAGTCAACAGGACTGAGGGGATTAATGTGTTTTTATATGATGTGTAATGTTTCCCCTCATACTTATTAGATACCACAGATAAATAAACTGGCATAATTTCAGGCAGTTCTTACTGAAAGAGGAATAATCAAGAAGTACCAACATCTTCACAACCTGTTACTTCAAAGCAACTGATGTCCACCAAAATTCCCTACTGCACCATAACTCGCATTTTTTACTGCTCTCCTTGTAACTCATTTGTGAGTCTGGGTCACTGGGTCATTAGCTCACTGTTCTGCTCAGGTGGGTATCACGGAAACATTTTTCCCCTCCGAACTCCAATGTTCCTTTGAACTTATCCTGCTTAGGCAATTGGTGTTATACCATCCACATTTTTCTGCTTGCCAGTGAAGACTGTAATACTCATAATTCCTATAATGTGAAATGTTTTGAGATCACAAGCATACGACATAGTTAAGAGAGAGTTAAGAGAGAGCGGGAAAGGTAATAATGATGAAATTACTTATCCCGATTTTGCACTCTAGCTGCACTAAAATTTTCTGTCTTTCATGGTTCTCCCCAGGACACTTACACAAGAGGAGAATGAAAAAATCATATCAGCACTGAGACAGAAATGAAAGAAATGATTCCTATATAAATAGTTCACTGAAACTGACACAATGGCAAAAGCAGTGACAGAAAAAAAATTATACACTGGAGGAAGATATTGACAAAAAGTTGGCAGAAGGATAACAATATTTACACTGCAAGATATTCAACAAATATAATGATCATACTTGTTTTAGTAAATGTCTAGGTTTTTCACATTTTGTTATTAACATAGTCTAAGTTTGAATATATATAAAAACATTTAAATGCATAGTCATGTATGCTGAATGTAATTGTTGAATGAATCAGAAAGGTCTCTTATACTTTAGGACTTGAAGAGATTTTAGTCCAGATGAAGAACAAGAATAGCCCTAAAAAAGTCATAGGACTGAAAGATATTTTATTGGATTGAATTTTTGCTATTATTGACTGGAGTATTTTATGATTTCTATTAGAAGCTATTTAACAAATTTGATAAGACATACCAGAATATTAAGGACTTTAAAACCAAGGGCTCTGTCTCCTTTTCAAAATTTGTTACCAGTAAAGCTTTGATTATACATGTCCTTTACCTCTTATCACACTATACTTCAGACATAAACTGAGACAGAATCTCACCTGGAGCAATTTCTGCTTCAACCATATCCATGAAGCAGTATCCATGCATGTCAGCTGAAGATCTTCATCTCCCTACTTCTCCCATCTCCATTTCCAATGTCCATATTTCACTAGGGGTTTTTTCTTGATTAATATTTTAAAAATCTAAAAAGATCGAACAAACAGTTTTACTACCTACTCATGCTCTCAGTAGAAGCTTAAACCAAAGAGAATGAATTATTTTTAAAGAAAAATATTAAAAACATTGTTTACATGTTTGCAGGCTTCAGACCCAAAAAAGGCATGCTATGTCTTAATATGAAGCACTGATGATACAACAAAAAAACGTTCTTTGTAGCAGAAGTTTTTTGGCTGTTGGTCCAAGAAATCAATGTTACAGCATCATTTCTGTGAAGGTACAGTAGAGTGCAATGCATAGTTAAAAATACATAATAGCCAGAGCATTTCGCCTTTCAAATATATCTCCTGGCTGCATAAAATGACCATATGAGAGAAAGATACACTTCAACAGTGCCTGTGAGTTACTCTGCTTCTTCATTGCTGACTAGTTCTTTGAAACAATCAGTCTCCAGATAGAAAGAGAAAAGAGCTGAAGACAATGGTTATACCAGCAATCTGAGCTAATCACCAGTAAGTGAAAACATTTACCTTCTCAAACATAGCTTTTATGATCCAAATGAGGCAAAAGACTTAGGGGAGGCAAAAATAAGTAATATAATAGTAGATACTAATTATTATGTGTTACAGCTGTGTAGCAATTTTAATTCTCTTTTTCTTGGAATTGTTGGCAGTTTAAGGACCAGCAATATATAGGGGACAATATATAGTTTTCAGTGAGAATGGGTATTTGGATAAAAGGACTTGATCCTTGTTATCAAAAAAAAATTTTACAAACATATTTTTAATTCCACGGCAAGCTTTAATGCACTGAATTTCTCACAGAGCAGTAATACTCTGATTTTATCTGCTTACATGCCAATAAGCAAAAAAAATCTCATAGAGTAATCAACGTTACTACAGTATAAAATTGTTGTTGAAGAGATAGATCAGGTTAATAATTTCATATAAATAGTTTTTATTTTTACGGGAACCATGTGACCTACTGACAAAGGTACGCTTGTCATGTGGATCATTTAACACAGCCATCTGTACATTTCTTAAGAATGAAACTTTCATCCTAGGGTGACTTTTGTTTAGGATATCAATCTGGTTATTATGCCTTGCCTTAATTCACTCTCACAATAAGATTACACTTGCATTTGGCAGATGAAATAAGGAATAATGAGGTACTTAGAGAAATTAGATTTCTACATTATAATATAATCAGATTTTAATGAAACAAGTAATATATACCATTCATATAATTTTGGTTTGTGATAAATGTTACTGGATTAACACAAGATTTGTTTTGGTGGCCATGAAGAACTGAAATGATTTATTCTTGGAGGTAAAATGCTGCTTTATCTGCGTAAAATCTATTAGAGCATTATATACAGCCTTTATTATTTCTCTCTTATTGGATAATTGGAGGTCTATGGTATTATTTAAAGTGATAAAGTAGCAACCTTAGCTCATTTTACACTTTTCAATTTCATGCTTGTCTTCTGTAAAATCTTTTCCATAAATTAGAGTTCAACAGAACATGGAGGCAGCACAAGGTATAAAACTTAAATACATATTGATTAAAATTATATGCAGAGTCAATGAAACTAGGATTTCTGATGAATGTGTGTTATCAATCAGTGTAAGATTTTCTTATAAGGCACATGTTCTCACAACACTGTACTTATTCAAGCTGAGCTAGAAACAGGAAAGCCAGCAAGAAAACTTCAAGAGGAATAGCTGAATGTTTACAACAGTGACTGCGAGTTTAATGGCTATGATTAAGTCTATGTCACCTACAAAACACCATTGACCTATATCTTCTTTTCACAGAAATACAGCAAAGCAAAGAAGCAGATATGAACACTAACATCTTAGTATAAGTTTTTCCTGAAGAACCTAAGGAACTTAACTAGGTCCTATGTTCGAAGGTGAGTCATTGTAGACTCCCCTGTAATCAATACTTTGAAATACATTTCCAGAGGGAAAATCAGATCTTACGTGTATCCTCTAGAGATGCCATCTCTCTTTAATGGTTTCATACGGTGAAGAAGCCCTTAACTACTGCAGAAAAGTACATTATATTACCACAATTGAAAATGATCCCATTTGTATATAGTTCAAACCTTTTCCCACTATAGGTGGTTAAAAGCAGGCACAGATTGGGAGGAGAAAAAAGTTTAGAAAAGATTATATAGAAACAGGCACTAGTCTTAGCAAGACAGAGAACTCTTAGCAATAATAAATGGACAAGCCAGTTACCAGGTTTATAAGCAAGACCATTTTCAGAAGCCATAAAAATCACTTAGAATCTGATGTTCCTTCACGGATTTGCAGTCTTCTAATCTCTTAGTCTCTTTTTTTGTTATCAAACCTAGTGATTTGTGAGACCAATATCTTCTTATCTAAATGGATATTTTTGTTACACTCTTTACAGGAGCTGATACCAATTCTAAGTTGTTAAAATTATTTCTTTGCCTTGTAACTGGTTTAACCAGTACTTCAGATTCTGCCAAGCTCTAGTTAAGCCTCTATTACTGTCTTTTTAGTAACCTTCCCTTTGGAACTGTTTATTTGCAGCTTGGATGGGATAAAGACTTCAATTTAGAGAGATAATATTTTGTGTATATATCTCATTTTCATAAATGCTGGCAGAGTTATGTGGGGAGGTTCTCCATTTGGCTTTTTTTGTGGAATAAATAAAACTTATTTTCCAAGCACTTAGAGACTAAGGTTCACCAGAAGATGCTTTGTCATCCCAACATCTGCAAGCGAATATTTTGTAAAAATTCTAGGTGATGGGTAGCTACTGACTCTTAAAATTGCACCTAGGAATCATATATTTTTGAAAAAGTAGTTTGGGTAAGCATGCAGAGGGAAGTACATCTGTCCACAGTGACAAGTATTTGGAGCAAAGATGTTTGAAAAGGTTGTGAGAAAGTCACAAATGAGACCAGGGGCCAAATAAAATGCTCTGTCAGAGGATAAGAGGTATACTGTGTAGTTTATCACCAAAAATGATCCTGACAGGAGATTTGTTTATGGTGTATATACTATAAAAATTAGACCCCGTCCCTCATACCAAAATCCAGTTATTCTGCAGACCATTAATCTCTCAGAGAAAAAAGTAATGAGAGTCAAAGGTTGCAGATCAAGGCCATACAAATCTATAATGGAAATAAATTTTACAGTAAAATAATTAACCTGAGAAAATCTGAAGGGAGGAAATTGCTTCCACCAGTTATATCAGCAATGATCAAGTGTATAAATGTCCATAAATGCCACTTTGCTATATACTGCCTGCTTCTTCATAGCTTGGCCTTCTAACTTTCCTTTTTAAGTAAAACTAGTGAAGTCAGGAAGAAAATAGTAAGCAAATATTCTGATAGCTGCTTTCAAAATTATTTGGCTGAACTATGCTAGGTTGGTCAGTTTGGTTTTTGTTTGTTCTTTTTTTTTTTTTTAATTTTTATTTTCTCCAAATCAATTCTTCAGTTGCTAACAGGAAATTATCTACTTTGTTTTCTAACAGCCCACACTAATGATTTTCTTCTTTTATATGAAAGAAGACTTCTCTTTCTCTTTTCAATTTTACCAGAAATAATTCCCAGAAATAATTTACCAGAAATAATTTTACTTTGAAACATTCCTTTCTGATTTCTTTATTCTGTCTACTAAGCTATGTCTATTTGCATTGAATTTTCTCTGCCAATTATAAATCTATTTCAGAGAACCTGAATTATGTGACTCTTCTTTTGCAATAATGAGTCAATTTTTTAATATCAAGCTTTTAATTTCTTCTTTACTTGAATTTAAAAAAATCATCAAATCAAACCATTAAATAAGTAATTTCAGAATCAGCAATTAACTGTTCCAATATTTACTGGTAATGTTGTGATCACTTTTCTATACAGAAGATTTTTTTAAAGGTACACTTTTATATCAACAAAGGGGAAAAGGATAGAGAAAGGAAACAAAAGAATAATAAAAATATGTTAAAAAATCATTTAGACGTGTCCAATTTAATATCTTCTTTCTGCCCCATTTCCATATTGAGAAAACAGGAGAAGTAACTGAACACAAAGAAACACTGTTTCACTGTGAGGGTAATCAAGCCTTGGTACAGGTTGCCTAGAGAGGCTGTGGAATCTCTACCCTTTGAGATATTCAAAAGCTGTGCAGAAACAGTCATGGGCAATTGTCCCTAGGTGGTCCTCCTTGTGCAGGAGTTTGGACTAGATGACATCCAGAGTTCCTTTCCAGCCTCACCCATTCTAGGATTCTGTGACTTTATGCCATTGCTTTGCAGCTCATCTGAAGCAACAATGTAATTTGTGGTTTGTCTGAGTACAATGAAGAATGTACGGCAAAAGACAATATTTTGTAAAAGATTCATCTATACTGTTTCTGTCAGACCATCATCTCAGAAGTAAGGGATTAAGAAAATTCATTTGAAGAGTGCAGAAGCTAGATCAGGAGAAGTAGGTTACAAAGAGTAGCAATAACTTCTATGCTCCTCTTGCATGTAGTGGCTGTTCTTGAAGTCGAAGTTAAGGGTAGTATTTAAAGAACTGCATAAGCTGGAGTAGATGAAAAAGGCAGGAAAATATATTGCCAAATCAGCAGAGTCTGGTATTACAGAAACTTTTTTAGCTGACAAAAGGGATGGTTATGATCCCTATAACCTGCATCTCAAATGCAGTATAATTTAGTGCAGTATGTTTTGTAGCTGTTGCCATTGGCTGGGATTTGGAGACAGGCTACATATGCTACTTATTCTAAGGCTTCCAGCAAAAGAGTATCTGAGACAGTAAACAGCTCATCCATCTTGCATGTATTTAGCTTTAGCCAACAAGGACAAATCCTACAGCTGTGAAACAAACTCTGATAATGGGTAGTGTGAACAGGTTGTGACAGCAACTATACAAATGCAAGGTATTACTGACATGCACGAAAGAGGGATAATAAATGTGACATCAAACAGCCAGCATTGCAAAACATAATGTTTCATGTAGTTACATGTGGCACAAAGCTGCACTAAAGCAACATAACAGTGGAAAGGTGATGATTGGGCTAACACCACTGGAGATGAAAAGGCTTGAGGACAGCTATTATCATAAACTACATTGCTCTAGCCTTCTTTGTAGACTGTCACATGATCTGCTTTTCCAGTTCTCAGTCAAGTCACAAATGTTATCTGCTGATGAAAGGTCCAGCTACCATTAAAGGATCATAATAGGAAATTCATGGCTTTTTCTCACAAGTGTTGTGGGAGACACAGAAAAGATTATCTAGGAAAGACCTGGCCATGTAATTGAACCAGTCAACATAGCAGCTAGTGAGTCCAGTGGTCCACTGTGTAAGGATTTGGCCTTTCACATAATTTTAAGAACACACAATAGAGCTACTGCATTGAATTTTTTGCCAAACTAATCCATGGGGATACACATCCATAAGATAAAAGGATGCCCTAAGCTTCCCCATGGTCAGTTTTACATGGTATATATTAAAAATTACAGGCTTATTTGATAGTTACATGACACTCTATCTATTGGTCTTCATAGGCCATATCACAAAAATTTAGGCTGCATCAGTGAAATATTTTTTTAGCAAAGCAATCAGTTCACTCATAAAATAAAGCCTGCCCTGTATTCAATGTGTTTCAGAACTGAGGTTTGTAAAGACTTTTTAAAAAGTTCATTCTATGTTAAGTATACTGGTCTTTGATTTGTCATTGACCTTAGTTTTCATTAAATATCAACAAAGCATACACTGGAATGAAGAACTAATATGACCTAATGAGACCAGAGCAGACCTCACTAATGAACTTTCTGTATTCAATATATACTCTATAAGCTGTATGACTCAGAGTAAAGTATAACAAAAGTGACAGTTGTCGATTATACAATTTCCTTCCAATTCTTGTAAGCAGGGATTGCTTGATGTCTTGAAAAAGGGAAATTTAAATTATTTTATTTTCATTCCATTCCACTCAAATATTGACTTTTTATAGATATTTATCAGTTTTACCCTTATTATTATCAATATATGTAACAATTTTTATGATAATAGTGTGTTTTGGCTACATTGTCTGTGGTCCAACTCTGTCTTCTAAATACTCCACTTTCCCTTTGTGCTTCATTGAGACTGTTTTCCAGTTTATCATTATTCTCACCCTCATCTTTGAGCCCCATCTCTTTCTCTATTATGCTTTCAGACCTGAAGTGACATCCACTGAATAAAATGTGTCAGTCAGTGTTGAAGAATGGCTCAGGGAGCGGGGACATGGCTCGTTTGAGCCACTGGTCAACCAGGCCTTTTAGAAGGAGGGTGATCTTTAAGCTGCAAGTAACAGTCTGTGATCTGGCTGTCACACTGCCAGGGAGAGTGACTTGCAGCTTTCACCTGCCCTTGAAAACTTAGTGAACAACTTCTGCAGAACCAAGATCTGTGAGAAACAAAGGAGTAGCTGTTACATGTAACAACAAGGCTGAGAAAAAAAAACCCACAAAGGGAAAAAAAACCAACCCCCCAAGGAAGAAATCCGCCTCCCAGGAATTCACGAGAGAGAATGCAATTCCAAGAAAGAGAAAATCCACCCCTCCGAAAAAAAGGATAATCACAAAAAGACGCGATCACAAGAAAAAAAAAAAAGAAAAAACCCCCCCAAAGAAACAGCTCCCCCTCCCAGGAATTACCATACCAGGCTGCCGCGGCGGAATCTCTGACCCATCCTCCACATGGATGCTAGTCCTGACGCAGTGGCGAAGAGCGATGTTGCCCCTAGGACCTCCGAAGCTGAAGAGAAGAAAATGGCGCCCGTTCTCCCCTTTTATAGGGGGGTCCCAATCTGCGCATGCGCAGATGGACCCCAGGGGCCAGCCTTTCCTGTGATTGGTCTAGTAGCGTTGNTAGAGCTGTATCACTCGCATTCAGTGTCGTCTCTCATTCGATTCTCGTCAAGTCGGGGGCATGCTTTTGACTTTATATGATCGTATATATTGTTATGCATAACCATTATTTGATTAGTTGACCAGCGTATACTGAACGGAGGCCTTCAATGTGTTGTTCACAATAGAATGCACTTCAAGTTTTCAGATTCTAATGCCTCTATGCTATCAGGTTTTCTATTATTTCATCTATTTACTGTAGGGTACAAATCACTATTCAGATGTCTAAGTTTTTCTGATCTACTAGCAGTTCTGATCTACAAAACAGTTCAAACATTATCTCTGTTTTCCAATTCCTCATCTACTATCCCTCTGATTTTGATCCCTGATTTAAGTAAATCTCCACCTCCATTCCTTAAATGAACCCAGAGTATTTATTTAATGTCTAATGCTATTCTTTTTAATCCATCAGCTCCAATTTCCCACTATCATGGTTAAGAAGATAAACTGTTTCTTCCTCCTCTGCCTATTGCTTACTTTTTTAGAGAAACTGTTATTATTCTTCCTTTGACCACTAATTATTTATTTACTTTTTACAGTACTTTCTTGCTTCAATCCATTGAAATTTCTTTTGGTTCACACTCTTTAATTATCGTAAATGCTTTGTGTTTATCCTCAGTGCTGTTCTCCTTACATTTTTATTTTAACTGCATTAGTTTCTGCCACTTCTGGATATTAAGATTTAGTAAAGCGCTTCTGTGAGTAAGCAGAGAGTATTTGTATTTTACAGTGAAGTGAATTTTCTGGATTTTGGTGTAGGGAATGTGTTGATATTACCTTTCTAAAGACATAATATGATGACAGGTACTTACATTACATGGCAGATAAATGATGTTGATATCAGTTTTCCACTTTTCTGGATGTACTATTGATCTTGTTTATCAGCACTACCATATAATACCTAGCTATTCAGTATGTTATCTCCCCCAAGTTGGTGAATCTCATTAATCCCATCTTGTATGTTATCTGTCTCTGAGCTTGTAATATTTGAATTCAGTCCTGCAAAACTGTTTACAGCAATTGAACAAGATAGTGGAACAATAAAAAAAATCTGTTTCAAAATCACATGTAGAAACTTTTTTCTTTCTTTCTTCTAGAGTCAACCACTGGCTTTGTAGCATTTCTAGAACAGTTATCATTGTGATGGTAACAAACCAAAGGAAATTTGACCTTTATTTCTAAGATTAAATATCACAATTTTCTGTTTTTTTCTCAGCTCAGCAGCACTGCTATTTCTCTCTCCAGGTATAAATGAATATATCAGGGAGGGACTTGTATTCATATTTTGAATCTATGTGTCATAAATAATTCAATATTTTCAAGAATATGATTTTTGAAATAATTAGAAATAACAAGTAATTGGGAAATCTGAGGAAGAAGAACAAAATTCCTTCTCATTGAACAATGTTTAATGGTGCTGAATCTGGGTCTGCTCTTTCTCAAATCTAAGAACCTCTGCCTTTCCTGTATCATTCCTAATATTCATAGAATCACAGAATCGGAGAATATGCTGAGTTGGAAGGGACCCACAAGGATCATAGAGTCCAACTCTAAGCCCCAAGACCATCCCCAAGAGTCACACCATGTGCCTGATAGTATCTTCCAAACACTTCTGTTAGGCTTGGTACTGTGACCACTTCCCTTGGGAGGCTGTTCCAGTGCCCAGCCACCTTCTGGGTGAAGAACCTCTTTCTAATATCCAACTTAGAACCCGAGGGAATGGCCTGAAGTTGTGTCAGGGAAGATTTGTCACTAGTCACCACAGAGAAGAGACTAATGTCTTCATGTAAAAAAGTCAGTGATCTACAAACAATAAATTTCAATTGTTAATTATTTGAAAAGAAACTAATTTCTTCTGCTTTCATTCACATCCCCCTCCCTAAATATGTATATCAGTAGTCATCAGTTCAGGATCCTATTTATATGTCTGATGTGGACTGGGTGCTTAAAGCTAAACCTCTCTGTGCCCCAATTTATTCCACACAAAAAGAGGATTAATGGCGTATAATGAAGAGACTGTACATTGCAATGGGTGTCTGTAACAGGTGTTATGGAAATGCAGGACCTTTGTGATTACTAAAGAAGAATAAGGACCTGACTCTTGTGTTGCCAACATATTACCAAAAGTTTTGCTTTTCTGATTCAACAACACCTTGTGGGAACACACCACCGAAACAGTGTGTGAAGACCCCTTCCCAACAGAGGCTTCTCACAAGGTGGACTAAATAGACATAAAGTCTTATGTTCTTTATCGTGTTCCTCTGGCAACTGGGGAAAGTTACTTGCTTTCTTCCTAAAGAAGGACACACTCTTTTGTGATCCCAACAGAGAATTCCTCAGAAACAAAGTGGTAGGCTCAACCAGTCTGTTTGCTCCTGCATCAAACCAAACAGAGCTTCCTACTTCTTTTGGAATGTGTTGCTTTTCCATGAAGGATATAACAGATATTTAAACTGATCCCTTGATTTTTAATGCAAAAATTTAGAAGGAAAATAGTCACATAACAGATCATTTTGCACATGGATGGTTTTTCATTGGATAGAGATGATGCTTAACAATTTTATTTAGTTTCATTAATGATTTCACTGAATTTAGCACAACTACTCTTTCAAATAAAGTTGAAATATACTGTACAGTGAAAGATTTTGAATGATGTGACACTATACTTATGTATTTTTTATCTAAGCAATTAATTGCACATTAAAAATGCATTACATTTGACAGATACAAAATAAACTCTAGAGAATAAACATACTGATTTGTTTTGTGTATGTTCGATGTGTGCAAAGCATGACTCCAAAATGTTTGGTTCATGTTAATAAGAGGTGGGAAAAGATATTTTAGTTTCACAGTTCCCTCTGAAGAATAACCGTATGATAATTTTGGTGGGTGTGAGGAGGTGTTTTCAGGCTGCTTCCTCCTGTTGTGGAGGTCTTGAATAGCTGAGAGTTTAAATCACTCTTTGGCATTTGGACTACTAGTCTGTGAGTATAAGGTTATGTCTATGCAGTAAGCTGAAACAGGGCAAGGGAACATCTTTCTGTCCTCAGGACAAGAAGTGCTGCCTGGCTGCAGTTCAATCTATGGAGCACTTGGCCAGAGGTTTCCCTAGGCCCCATGTGGTGTTCATCTGGACCCAGATCATGATTATTTGGTTGTATTATATTTTTCAGGTCAAATAATATATGATGTTACAGTAATATAAGGGCTGTTCGTCACTCATTAGAACAATATTTAAATTTTATGAAATTGAGGATGTGTTGCATATCCCCATCTATGATGTAAAGTAATGAAGGTGATGCCATAAGGGGGATGCTTAATATTTGGGATTTCACTATAGCTAAGCAGCTGAGTAACTTAGAATATTAAGAGCAGAAAACGGCCTGTCCTTCACATGTTTGCATTCTTCTGTATAGAAGCTAGACCAAAATATAAGACCTGAGGGGAACTAACAGGGGGTTGGAATAGGTAATAAGATACCAGTCGGTTGGATGTTTTGGGGGCATAATAGTAAGATGGGGTTTAGTTGGCTCAGGTATAATGGGTGGGCACTAGAGGTTATAAAAGTGGAGAGATTGTTATGAATTTCCTCTTTGGATCATCGGGCACCGAGAGTAAAGCTGTTCTCTCCCTTCGCTGCGAGTCCTGTCTCACTTCTTATCTCGGCCGGGCCGAGGCCTTGATGGCAACAAAGGGAGCTTTGAGGATGCACCATCTTCTGGAATAATTTGTGAAAACTGTCAAAAGAGAGCACAGAGTATGTCCCTGACATTGCAGTCCTCACCAGCATTACTTTGAGAACAGCTTCTTCTTACTTGAAGGGATAGTGGCAAAAATATTAATCTCAGAGCTTCTGCTTATTTTCACCTCAGAAGAAAGCACATATTCACAAACTCAAGCAACACAATACATTATGTCACTTTTATTATATCCATTGCAAAGTCTCAAACACATACCCGAGCAAGCCTACTTTTCAGACCCCTCTCCCTTGCCTTAAAGAATGTTTTAATGGTCAGTATTCAGATATTACAGTTTCAAAGAATTATAAACAGATTTTGGTAAGATCTTTTTCTATCTGTGTGAGAATCTGTGGAAGAACATGCTGATTTGAAAAATATTTTCTGAACTCAGAGGAAATTCCCTCATATTATTACAGAGTCTTTTCTCAGATGCTGGGAGTCAGTTCAGGCTTTAACCAATTTTAAAGTATGTGTTTATTGCGAACATGTTCTCAAAAGTAAGAATTAATGTTTTCTTTTTTTTTTTTAATTTTTGTCAACAGAAAACCTGCCAATGTATGAAAGAATTCAGAGCTCCAAACAAGACCTTATCCTGTCAAAAACAGTCACGCCAGCTGTAAAATGACAAAATTTTATTGCTCTTTATGAAAAGAACTTTTTCTCTGAGGCTAGTGGATGCTCCATGAAGCATCTGGAGTTTCAAGGGAGAATGACAGATACTTCGATTTGAACAAGAGAAATGAAAGATCTTAATGACTCCAGACACTGTAGAGTTCTTACCACATAAATATGTCTGATTCATTTTCGTTGCTTTCAGCGGGGCTGTATTATTTCAATGAAAATGATAGCAGGAAAAAAGAAAACAACAATTGCTTTTTCTTTTGACTGTTGAGTGGCATCATTCATTCTTGAAATAACTTTTGTGTCAATAAAAATATTTTCCAACAGACCTGTGGATTTGTGGGCATGGGTCTTCAAGTCATTCACTGGTGACATTAGGGACTATATTGCATATGGACTATATTGCAGAACTGAGATCTAAGGAGTTTTAGTAAGTTCTTAATTTTCACTAATGACATCGAAAGCTTGTAATTTCCTGCAGAAGGATTTGTTGAGTCTCATGAAAACCCTGGCTACCGGACGTTGTTCTGAGACTTTCAGAACACCTTTTGCCTGTTTGTTTCCTCCAGCACCATAGAATTATCCACAGTCTCTATTTCTAAAGTTATTCTAATTGTTGCTCTTTATATTCACAGTGGATTCATGTTCATGCTTATTTTTCTTTCTTTTTTTTTTTTCTTTTTTCCTTTTATCATTGAATCAGAAAACCAAGGAAATACTGTTTTCAAAAAATATCCAGAATGCAGGGAGTCTGACTTGGTTTTTAACCATTGTGTTTAATTGCTTTGTGAGAGATCCTTATTAAGTGCTAGTCTCATCATTTGGACATTTAAAGAGTCCAAGTGGATGTTTAGGATTGATGAGCTTCCCTTCACTAACAACTCCAAAACATGAGAAGTTAATAGCTATGTGAGATCCTGGATCTGAATCTCATTTCATTAATCATTTGGGTCAGAACACACCAGCTTGCTTGTGTGCTCGTGTGTGTGTGTGTGTGTACATGTGGGAAAAGGGCCAGGCCTACTGCTGCTACAATGACTAGTCCTGCTCACAGAGCACACGGCCCAACAGGGCAGAACCACATGGCTGAGGACCATGTGGTTGCCTGTCAGTCAAGGAAGAACTGTCTGGTAGCCCAACCACAACAAACCCCTGCAGCTGCTGATTGTCTGTGGCACTCATCACTCTGACTAGAAGGGCAGTGAATGGTTGGAAGATCAGCTGTCCCGCCTGGGGGAGCAGCCACAGTAACAAACCCATATAAAATCACACATGCACACAAAGCCTCTGTGTTTAGTCAACTTTTGGTCTTGAATACCTACATATCTGACAATATGTATCTCTCGGAGGTACTTATTTTTCTCTTTTTTTTTTTTTTTCACTCCTTTCTTTTTTCATTTTCTTTCTCTTTGCTCTTTCTTGTGGATCACTTTAACCCAAAGGAACTTGTGTCTTCCTAACAAAAGTTACTAGTTGCTTTAGACTGGTTGTTTTTGTGGACCATGTTTTGTTTGCAATGCCTTTAAATCGTACCAGGTGCAATGCCTTTAAATTGTACTGGGTTAGTGTTTGCTAATGACTTACTGTAATGCTTTTCCTTGGTTGTATGTTATTCTTGTAAACCCTTTTGATAAAACGCCTGTTTTCTTACTAAATTAAAAGCAATTCTCTTAGAGAAATTAAGAGACTGTTTTCTCCGGATGTGTTTTTGTAGACAATTACAAACATAAAGGCTTTAAAATCTCTTAAAGCCATAAATAAGAGTAATTTTCCTGGTTCAGCTAATATGGCTTCAAAACCGAATTGTTACAAGCTATTATAATAAAATCAGTTATCAAGTTCTCTCTGGTGTCAGATGTCTGACATACTTCTATTTCTTCCTTTATGCTTGGAGATTTTTTTAGAGTAGTACATACAGCTTAGGCAGAAATAAATATTGAATATGTATTACTGTACCTTAAGGTTGCTTTTCTCAAACATTATTAATCCTACAGTAAATCCTTAACAGCTTTAGGCAGTAATTCATATAGCCACACTTAGGCCTCTGGGGCTGCTTAAAATCTGTGTGACCTCACTGAACTGCATCTTACAGCTAATTATATCCATGCTAAATTAGAGCACATCTGTTTAAGCCATATAAGATTAAATTCTGGATTTCTGTCATCTAGAAAAAGAAAGTTTGCTCATTAATTTTTGTCCTTTTCCATAATATCAGAGTTCCTTCTTCTTCCCACAATATTTCTAAGAAATTGTCTCTTATCTCTTGATTGTCCATTGGAATGTTTGTCCAAGTGTCACTTTTCAATTTGTACTACTGTTCATCTGTTGCCAATTCAGTATTTGTTTTTCATAGTTGAGTGTATCATATGCTAATAAAAGAGAACAATTCTTAAATTTCTGTCTAGCAGAAACACTCTTTAATCACAGAAGATCTTTTCTCATTCCATTGAGAGAAGTGATGCAAAGATCATTTTACTAGGTCACCCCTTCACTTTCCTGCCTTCATGGCTTCCTGGTTTATACTGCATCAAAAATCAAATAATTTGTCTCTGCTTTAAAGAGCACACATGATCTAGTGCCACCTAATTTGCTTTGTTCTGTCTCCTTCACTCCTGAAAGGTCATCTAACCCTGCTAATTAGTTCAGTTTGTTGAAGTTCATAATTTGGTTGTTGTCTTTTCTGAAACACCCCAAGAAAACATTCTGTGCTTACACTTTTATCCTGTTAGGAAGATGATTGGTAAAACTGCACAGATTTGTCTATATGATTCCTCCAAGTCCCTTTGTGTTTTGTTGCTTTCTCTCATCCATGCTTAGGTTGGGCTAAAATACATCATGATCTGATCTGGCTAATCTGAGCACCAAACTGAATTGACAAATAATTTTACAAAAGTGGTGAAGGCTGTCTAGCTCAAGGTGGCGTCAGTCCAGTAAGAAATGAAGTCCAGCAGATCTGAACAAAAGATCAAGGTGTTCTAAAGGCAAA